>CAUYON010121797.1:0-13470 GCA_963573935.1 Arctocebus calabarensis
TACTGGAGTTAGATATCTCAAGGTAGTTTTGATTTGCATTTCTCTGATGATTAAGGATATTGAGCATTTTTTCATGTGTCTGTAGGCCGTGCACCTGTCTTCTTTAGAGAAGTTTCTCTTCAGATCTTTTGCCCATCCTGAGATGAGATTGCTTGTTCTTTTCTTGCTAATACGTTGGATTTCTCTGTGTATTCTGGTTATTAAACCTTTGTCGGAGGCATAACCTGCAAATATTCTCTCCCATTCTGAGGGCTGTCTGCTTGCTATACTTACTGTGTTCTTGGCCGTGCAGAAGCTTTTCAGATTGTATGTGAGGCCCGCACAGTGTACACCATCATTGAACTAATGTACACAGCTATGATCCAATTAAAAAAAAAGACATAATTAATACACACACACACACACAAAAACAAAATAAAATAAAAATCATCTGCTATATTGAGACAATGGCACTCAAGACACACATTTTGGGAAATGCTGAGCTCTAGCTCCCCAGAGGCAAGGTTTCAGTGCTAATGCTTTGCCAGGATTCCTGGGCCCAGACCAGCGAGGGAGGGAAGAGAGAAATGACAGGGTAAGTTGAGAAAACAAATCTACAGTGATGCCCCTACGCTGTCCACTGCTTCGCCATGTATGCACAGACACAGGTGATCACTCAGCTCCACAGGATGTCCCCAGACAGGCACATTAGTAAACTGCTTTGGAGCAGTCCCTCATAAGGATAAAGACCCAGGAACTTACATGCCAGCTCTATCTCCCCTCCGAGAAAAGCATAAACTTCCCTACACATCTGGGTTATCACGCGGCCTCTTCAGGCAGCTGGGAAGCCAGGTCTACCCCGGGCCAGGTACTTTGTCTGAGTCTGGAAGTAGGAGGAACCAGTGGGGGCTGGCCTGGGAACTGGCACTGCAGAGGATGCTGTGGTACCAACAGCCTGGCATTCACCCAGGGAAGAAGACAGCCCATGTTGGTACCTGTGGCAGGACCAGTCAGGGTTCTTCATGAGCAAGGGCCCAGGGTCTGAAATAGATGAGGACAAAAGCATCTTTGCAGACACCAACACCCCCAGAAATTTAAAACAGGACAGAGCTTATTTAGGGGAGTTCAAGGGGACAGAGTGTACTTGGGAGGGATGGATAAAGCGCCAAAGAGGTGATCGCCCATGATCATTTTTAACTAACCTGTGTTACCTGAAAAAAAGTTTTATGTAAAATAACCAAGTTTTCCAAGAAATGGAACCTATAAGGAACAGATTAAAGATTATGTCATATAAAATAAGTATCTTGATAACCAACACAGACAGCAGCCCCAGGGAGTCTGAGTGCCCACAGGCAGCCCCACTCCTGCCCAGGCCTACACACTGGGAAAGGGAGGTGTGCAGGGGGGAGGGGATGGGGGTCTCAGGCTCTGAAGGGCCAGTAGAGCTGAAAGCAGGCAGAATTTTAAACCATGGTTCTTGGGTGGTCAAAGAATTAAAAGACATACCAACCAACTCGGTCCAGTATAAACCCCTGGTTTAGGTCTGCTCCCAGTGACAGGAGCGTCTGCCTCTCTTAGGAAAACAGTCCATGAAAAGCCTTGGTTGACACCCTATCTGGGTACCGACCACCTGCCTTCCGGGAAGCACCCTTTGAGACTCCCTGGGGAATAGCCTAGCCAGAGTATCTCAATTGCAAATCCTCTTCCCAGCTCACTCGTCAACCAGGATGAAATACACACACTACAGCATCTTACAAGGGTACATGTGAAATTTACTAGGTGTAGAATATAAATGTCTAAACACAATAACTAAGAAAATGCCGTGAAGGCTATGTTAACCAGTTTGATGAAATTATTTCAAATTGTATATAAAACCAGCACATTATACCCCATGATCACATTAATGTACACAGCTATGATTTAATTAAAAAAAAAAAAGACACTACGTTAAAACGCAGAGGGTTTATTGAAAGACACAAAGAAGCTCCACAAAGTTAAGACAAAGCTCAAAAGTAGAGAGGTGGCAGAAACAGCTCACTTGCCCCTATTGAAATGTGTACTTCTTACACATCCTATCAACTACATTCATCTTTTGTGACATTCTTTTTTTAATCTTACTTTTCATCTCAACTGCTCCCTACAGGGTAGTCACTACCAGTGCCATCTAACCTGTTGTTCCGCCTGCCTCCCTTTAGTTAAGTTTCTCCTTACATTGAAACACCATTTTTCTCTTGGTTGACTGCTCTATACTTTGTTCTGCTAATCGTTTTTTGTTTTTTTTTTTTGTAGAGACAGAATCTCACTTTGTCACCCTCAGTAGAGTGCTATGGGATCACAGCTCACAGAAACCTTCAGCTCTTGGGCTTAGGCGATTCTCCTGCCTCAGCCTCCTGATTAGCTGGGACTATAGGTGCCCACCACAAGGCCCGGCTTTTTTTTTGTTGTTGCAGCTTGGCCGGGTCTGAGTTTGAACCTGCCACCCTCGGTATATGGGGCCAGCGCCCTACTCACTGAGCCACAGGTGCCACCCAGTTCTTTTTGTTTTTAACAGTTTCCATCAGGGCTGCTTACTCCTCTTTAAAGTCCCCCTTCAGAGCCACCAGTGGGAGTGTGCCCAGAGAAGAGGGAGCGCTAAGATAGGGTAAGGAATGGACCTAAAGATAAGGGGTAAAGAGACACACAATACCATGACATTCTTTCTCAATTCAATTTTAAAAATATTATTTTAAAATAGTAACTAACAGAACAAGTCAGTCATTTTGCTTGAAAATGAAGTTCAAGTGATGGATGAATTCTTGTTTGAAAATGAATGTGTTCATTATCCTCTGAGGAATACAATTGTATCAACTGTACACCGAAATTACTGTAATAAACTGATAATGTGCTAACAAAATTGAGACTAAGCGTTCACCTCAGTATCCATTCTTACAAAATGAAGCAAACTTAACTGACAAGATTGTTTGATATAAGTTTTAGGAAGAAATATTTTAAACAGAAAAAACAATTTTCATAGGGAAAAATGATAGAAAAAAAATCAAGTAAGACTTGAGACAAAACAAAGGATAATTTCATTATTTTTATTTAATTTGAGGCATGAAAAATTAAACACACCTGCATTTAAATTAAGAAGAAAGACTAAGAGTAAACATTCAATGTCTATAAGGTACCTGTGGCCATCACAGCGATGGTGTTAACCACCTGGTGAAATACTTTTATTCTCTGCTCCAGGGAGAAGCATGCCGAGCAGATAGCACAGACACAGGCAGACCAGTTTCCCCAGAAGAGAAGCTTGGCTAAGGTTTTACAATCCAATTACCCATTTTTTCATGACTACTATCAACCTGCCCATACATGACATTGCATCATCTTTTTCATCTAAAAAGGAAAAGCTATTTTCTTCTATATTATATCCACGTAATACTTCTGACACCAAACATGTGAGTTTTCCCTCTATAGACCAATTCTCTAACTCTCCAGATACCAATTGGGTATCCTACAAACAAGACAATTATGATACTATTATACCTGGAGTTGGTGCAGACCTCACAGGCTAAGAGCACAGTCTCATGAGGCTGCACCACACTTCAAACACCAATCACAGCTAGTGGATCCACAGGTTTACCCGTACTTCTTTCCAACTTGGCTACAAATGGGGGGTCCTACAACCCCCTTTCTCAGGTTTGATAATTTGCTATGACCACACAGATGGGATAGGGGCTGGAAACTAAGTTAATAATCTATCATGTCTTGTAGATAGAAATACCACTGATGGAATCTAGACCCTAGTGATCTTTAATTCCAAAGGGCCTATGTATCCTTCACCATATCTCTTTGACCTTTTTCTTCTAGTATTACATCTGTACTCACCTTATTGGGATCTGCAGCATTGTCTACTAAACACAAAAAGTAGCCATGAGCATTTTTTAGTTCGATTATATGCCTAGTACAGAGGTTATAAAGCAGGTGGCCAAATATTTACTGAAAAAGAAGTGAATCTTAAAAATATATAAGCTTTATTTAGGAAAGAAACAAAAGCAGAAAATGAAAAAGCTCAAGAAATTATATATAAAAAAATTTTAGGATGGCCTCTATACCCAAGAGTTGGTCTGTTCAAAAGCCCACAAGGGCCTCAAGTTATAACATAACGGGTAAGTCCTCCCCCTCGGACCTCTGATAGCCTCCGGCAGTGTCGTAAAATACTCAGTAACATATGAAACTTCTTGTCAACTTTCAAAGTCGTGAACTCCTTTATGTCAGCTTCCACTATAAAATAATGACCTGAAAATAAAGATAACTGGTGCTGTTATAAGGCCAACTTTTAAGATGAGTCTTTAATGCATTAAATTATGAATGAGTGGCATTAATCATTTTTACTATCATTATCTAAATGATCATTATTAATCATTTTTACTATCATTATCATTTTACTATTTTATTATCTAATAAAAGCAAAAACTGGGGTGGCGCCTATGGCTCAAAGGAGTGGGGTGCCGACCCCATTTGCCGGAGGTGGCGGGTTCAAATCCAGCCCCAGCCAAAAAAAACGGCAAAATAAATAAATAAATAAAAGCAAGAACTGGTATTCTTCCTAAAATAATAATTATTCTACCAATTGTAGTTCCATGATACTGTAGCATTAAAGAATTGGTATTGCTTCAACAATTCACTTTTCAAGAGGCAATATGGTGTAGTGGTTAATACAATGAAACTCATAGCAGTGTTATCACCTAACTAGATGACTGTGAGCAAGTAAATTAAGCTCTCTTGGCCTACTCTGCAAAATGAGGATAATAATAGTACCTACGTGTTAAGGATATTGTGAGAACTAAAGCTCTTTGTGCACTATCTGGCACACAGTGCTATGTAAGCACTAACAGTAATCACTGTTTTCATTCTTAAAACAGTGGGTATGATTCCATAACAGACTCTAAAGCAATGTTCCTCAGTCTCAGCACAAATAATGTGGGCCAAATAATTCATTTTGTGGGTGCTGTCCTGTGCAACATAGGCTGTTTTTAGCAGCATCCCTGGCCTCTACCCACTAGAAGTCAGGATCTTCCCATACCCTGGTTATAATAATCAAAAAATGTCTCCAGATGTGGCAAAATGTCCCCTCATGGGAAAATTGCCACTGGCTGGGAATTAACACTCTAGAGTTAGAATTTTTCTAGAATTAGCTGTGTTTCTCATGATTTATTTATACTCCCAACAGTTCACATGTACACATATAAATGCTATCATTTTACCTTTGGTATCTTTTGTTTCTTCATCAATAAATCTGTGATACAGATTTCTGGCCACAGAATTCATAGACTTTTTTGGCTGATGTAGGATCTTGTATTTACTAATTACTGCCTTATTGATTTCTTTAATAACATCATTAATTTGACAATAGGTTAAGCGGGATTTCATGTATCTGTAAAAAAGTAGATGATTAATTATTTTTTCAAAAATAACTACCATATAAAATTACTTTCTTTGAAAAATAGAAGTATGACTTTATATAGTAGCAAAATGATAGTACCCTTTCTAAAAAAAAAAACAAAAAGCCTTTACGTTAACTTCCAAATAAACCAGACACATTTCAACTGCTGAAAAATTAAACAGAGATGACAACAACATATCAGTGTTTATCTTCTCTAATTATGTTTGGATACATTGATTTTCATTTTCTACCTATGGAGAATTAACATTATAATTCAAAATAAGCTCTCAAATTTTGATTGAAATGGACTAATTATAAGTATGTAAGTTAAACATTTTTAAATGTTTGTGAGCAAAGGAAGAAAAATTCAAAAATTTTATAGTGCTCTATTTCAAAAATTTCTTGCCTTTTCATAGTATAATGTAAAACTATTTTAGAGAAGATCAATATTCAAACACAGCATATTACAATTAATATATGATCAAGCTTTATCATTTAAACAATCATGTATGTTGATTATTTAAGAGTGGAGCATTAAAATTTATCTTAAATACTTACACAGGAACACCATCAAACTCATCACAAGTTATAAATGCCATTTCTTTAATACTTCTTTGTTCTTTGGAGGGCTTCTTTATGGGTGCAGGTTCCTCAACTTTGACTGGCTCTTCAGGGTCAAGATCTGATCCCTTATGACTATGGAATAGAGATATACATACATACAGGTAATTGTCAGAATTACAGAGCATACGGGATGTTTTCCCAACCGAAAATAACCAATATTAAATACATGATTCATTCTGTGACAACAATTTCATTTCCAACATTTTTTTCCAAACCTACCTCTGTGTTCACAAAAATCTAAATAGTGAAGGGAATTTAGAAAAATTAAGTCCCTGGGCAGTGCCTGGGGTTCAGTGGGTAAGGGCACCAGCCCCATATACCAAGGGTGGTAGGTTCAAACCCGGCCCCAGCCAAACTGCAACAAAAAATAGCCAGGTGTGGTGGTGGGTGCCTGTAGTCCCAGTTACTCAGGAGGTTGAGGCAAGAGAATCACTTAAGGCCAAGAGTTGGAGGTTGCTATGAGCTATGACACCACAGCACTCTACCGAGGGCAATAAAGTGAGACTCTTTCTCAAAAAAAAAAAAAAAAAATTAAGTCCCCAAATTTTCAGTAATATAGCTATATTTACTTACACACCCAAAATATGGTATGTGTTGTACATATGCTAAACATATTCAGCAGTTGAATCACTGGATCCTCAAAGTCAGCATGTGTAAAGTTGATCTTAACCTTTAAAGAGCTTCTCCTCCTGACTTCCCTAGTTCTGAACCTGGAAACATCTATTTTCTTAGACTTCCATTTATTCTAATTTATCCTTATGGTTGCTAATGTTGGTCTTTGCCTATTACAGACTCATTTTAGTTGCCAGCAGTAAGCAAGGGTGACCCTTACGTTCAATCTGCACAATTTTTAGAGTGAGAGAAGCCTACTAATATAGCTCCTGCCCCACTAGCAAAAGGAGTCTATGAACAGACCAAGGCTCCGAGGTTGCTTAACTGCTAGACAAGGAACAGATCCCAGCTGCCAGCAGCAAGTCAAGCCATAGTGGCCTGACTGCCCCAAGAAAAAAGACACTGGATACGGGAAATAGTAGATCCAAGAAAGGAGCAAAAAAGGGCCATACCCAGAAAGAAGAGAAGTGAGATTTCAAGAGGGAGGCTGAGCACCAAACACAGAAGGCAACCGACAAGGTGTTATGACTCAGGAGGTGGCCATCCTGTAGGCTGTCAAGATCAATATGCCATATTATGACAGCAAACACATGGAGTCAAACTAAATGTCCATTAGTGGAGGACTGAATAAAGAAAATGTAGCATACATACAATGGAATACTATTTAGCCAAAAATAGAATGAAATCATGTATTTTACAGCAACACAGGAACTGAAGGTCATTAACTTAAGTGAAACAATTCTGACACAGAAAGACACAAGTGTCTCACAGCTCACGTGTAAGTGTAATCAAGAGCTGAATAATGTGTACACATGGTAGCAGAGTGTGAAAAGATGGGGTGGAAAAGGTGGGTGATGGGAGGTTGCTAAGTAGGTACAAGGCTTCAGTGATGGCTGCTGTGAAGGCCTTGACTTCACCACAATGTGATAAATCAATGTAGCAAATAAGCACTTGTACTCCATGAATATATACACATTTTTTTTAAATAAAGGAAAACAAGATAAAGATGCCCATTACTATCTTGCCATCATCTGTACAAGAATCCTAACATGAAACTCCATAGTGAGACTGGCTGAATCTCACCTGTACTTGCTTCTCTTGACCCTGTGCTAAGGAAGCCCCTCATTTCTTCATCATGCTCCGCTGCATATATCAACTGAAATTACCACTTCCACCTACAGACAGGTTCTGCTTTGACCTATCCCTGAGAGTTGAAGTTAGGCCACAGTGAGTTTAGAAGAAGAAAATTCCTCCTATTCCTCTGGCTGTCTTCCTGCTGATGTGGATCCAATGACAGGTGATGGCTTAGAGAAAGTACCTGAGTGACAAGAGAATGAGAGCACTAGTTGGACTGGACAGGTGATAAGAGAGCCAGGTCTTAAAAATGCAGAGTTTGAGAAGAAAATAACTCGCTCATGAGATTCCCAGCAGGCCATTCAATCACCAGAACTAGATGTCAAGTCGAGACTGCAGCTGGACATGGGAGTACTAACACTGGGGTTAGGTAAGCATGAATAACATAGCTTTAGGAGAGATCCATAGAGGGCAGAAGAAAAGGAGGGATGACATAACTCGAAATTGGGAAAGCATAGTGGCAGTGAAGAAAACAGATTTTCAAAAACAAAAAGGTAGAAACAAACAAGATGAAATTTGAAAAGCAGAATCCAGGCTCAAACGAGATTTTTTTTTTTTTTTTTTGTTTTTGAGACAGAGCCTCAATCTGTCACCCTGGGTAGAGTGCTGTGGCACCACAGTTCACAGCAACCTCCAACTCCTAGGCTCAAGCAATTCTCCTGCCTCCGTCTACCAAGTAGGTGGGACTACAGGCACCCACCGCAACGCTCGGCTATTTTTTGTTGCAGCCATTATTGTTGTTTGGCAGGCCTGGGCTGGATTCAAAACCACCAGCTCAGGTGTATGTGGCTGGTGCCTTAGCAGCTTGAGCCACAGGCACCGAGCCGGGGATTTTTTTTTTTTTTTAAGCCTCTTTGTGGCTTCAAGCAATAGATTTCATAAGTATGGTAGTAATGACACCAAAAGCCAAGTGTTAGGGCCTCTAGGAAAAACCAAAGCACAGAACAACAGAGAGAACATAGAAGTTTGAAAGCGAAAAACAGGTAAGTTTATTGTTCCTTTGGCTATTTTTAAGATGGAAAGGAAGTTCATTAAGCTTATTTTCACTCTAATACAATGGTTTTCTAAGGACAGGAGAGATTTTTTGCCCCCAGAGGGCATTTGGCAATATCTGGAGACATTTTCCATTGTCTCAACTGGGCAAGGGAAGAGGGATACTACTGGTATCTACTGGGCAGAGATCAAGAATGCCACTAAATGTCCTATTCTCACAACAAAGAATCATCCAGCCTAAAATGTCAATGAAGCTAAGGTTGACAAACCACTAGAAAGAAATGAGTAAAAAAGGAGAAGACAGTAAGTTCTTGCCTTTAGGAAAGAGGGGTAACATTTTCCTCAAAGATAAGAGAGTAGGAAAACCGGGGATGGAAGATAAGCGAAAATATTGTTTCTACTGTAAGTGACAAAAGTTGGATAATCACAGGGTGGTGCCTGTGGCTCAAAGGATTAGGGCACTGGCCCCATATGCCAGAGGTGGTAGGTTCAAACCCAGCCCCAGCAAAAAAAAAAAAAAAAAAAGTTGGATAATCACTTAATCACTGACAAAATTACAAGTATATAAAAGAACAAAAAGCTTTGAAGTATTTGTTTTCATGGATTTATAAATCCAGATAGCAAGAATAATTATAAATACACTTACGAGTTCTGGGGTGCTATTACTTGAGGTAAATGGGAGGGAATGTTCTCTTTGAGATGTTCCACATCTTTGTACTCTTCTTCAAGAGATTCATAGAGTTCCTAAAATTAAAAAAATGCTCACAAATAAGCTTCTGTCCTCCCTGTGTTTTAAGACAGTCTAAGAGCAGGAAAGACTGTGAACCATAAGCACAGTGACTGTGAGTGTTGAGAGTGAAGAATGAAGTGAAAAAGCACTGAATGCAGCAATGTAAAAATAAAGGTCTTTGGTTTCTAGAACTACTTTTGGATGCTAGCTCTTTCCAGAAAACAAACACTGTAATCACATTACAATTATAAAGCAGGGTAGAAGTTATATCTTTCCCAAATATTTTAAACTTAGGAGGTAATTAAGAAATATATGAACAGGCTTGGCGCCTGTGGCTCAGCGGGCTAAGGCGCCAGCCATGTAAACCTGAGCTGGCGGGTTCAAATCCAGCCTGGGCCCGCCAACCAACAATGACGGCTGCAACCCAAACAAAAAAAAATAGCCGGGGTTGTGGCGGGCGCCTGTAGTCCCAGCTACTTGGGAGGCAGAGGCAGGAGACTCACTTGACCCCAGGAATTGGAGGTTGCTGTGAGCTGTAATGCCACGACACTCTACCCAGGGCGACAGCTTGAGGCTCTGTCTCAAAAAAAAAAAAAAAAAGAAATATATGAACAATTTATTTTTCATTCTGGTAAACTCCTTTTGTTGACTTAGCAAATGTTCCCCAGTGTCACCTATATGACATTATCAAAGGCATAAAGCATGCCCAGATAGTAGGCATGAGACGCTGAGAATGACTTTTACTGTTGACATGCATACATTCCGGCTTCATGAATTTCTATTTAATCACAACAGTTGTTTTTTGGGGAGGTCTTTAACTTCCACTAGAACTTGAGGCTATGAACTCATACAAATTTTAATAAGGAAAATTTTCTGCACCTTTGGATTCCTGTCATCTGGCTCCCAAACATAATGTGAATAGAAATTCAAAATAGCCTTCAGTTCTGACACAATTATTCTCCAGGTCCACCCTTAACTCTGAACATTCTTGAGTAGGTTAGAATTGAAATACCAATATTGATTTCTGTTTTGAATTTATGACTTCTTTATTTTTTGAAGAGATGAGTGATATTCATGGATACTAATTTCATTTTGACTAACAGTAGGATAGGTATAATCATGCGCTTTCCAAAAGCTAAAAAAATCTTTGCAGAAATTAAGGATTATAAGGCTGAATGGGACCATACAGACCCCTGTTATCCCACTGAACATTTCAATGGCTCTAACATGACGCAATTACAGGTTGAGTCTTTTCCCATCATGAAATACTTTTATTACCTGAAGTCAATTAGAAGTCTTATTTAGAAAACATACATGTAAAGGAGGCTCATGTTCTTCTTTACTGGTGAATCCTTATATTACATTTTATAAAAATATAGAAATGTAGAAATACAAAGGAGTTAAGAAACTGTCCGATATGATCCATTATTTTTCAAATGCAAATTCTGAGACTCAAAGAGGAAAATGGCTTTCTGAGTTCTTTCTTAGGGTAGCAGAGAGTGCCAAGGACAGATAAGGTGAGAATCCATATCTCCTCACCCAAGGGAGGTATTCCTTGTATAACTCTCTACCAGGATATCATTTATTTAAATGTATCAACAATTATTCAGAAGACTTTCCTCTTCAGTAAAGTTCAATTCCATTAGTTATTAGCATAAAGAAAGAAATAGCTGGCTTGGAGCCTGTGGCTCAAGTAGCTAAGATGCTAGCCACATACACCTGAGCTACTGGGTTCGAATCCAGCCCAGGTCGCCAAGCAGCGATGGCTGCAACCGAAAAATACCTGGGCATTGTGGCAGGTAGTCCCAGCTACTTGGGAGATGGAGGTAGGAGAATAAGTTGAGCCCAAGAGTTGGAGGTTGCTGTGAGCTGTGATGCCACAGCACTCTACCTAGGATGACAGCTTGAGGCTCTGTCTCAAAAAAAAAAAAAAAAAAAACAAAGAAAGAAAGAAAGAAAGAAATAGCTGTGGTACTCTGAATACCTTTATACTCGCAAAAAAAAAAAAAACCCTCAAAATAGCATTCTATACTATAAACAATTTATAAAGCTAGGAACCTTATAAAAAAGAATCCTCAAGAATTACCTATTGATTAGGAGTTTGTATTTATTGCCTTTTCTGTGTCTTTATTAGAAAAACATTACCTTGAGTGAACTGTTGGTTTGTTCTTGATACTGAATTTCCGATTCCAATTTATTTAGAAGTTCATTTACAACAATGATCTCATCTCCTAGTTTATTTAACATAGTCTTCAAGGCAGGTTGTTGGCCTGTTATAAACAAAGATAAAATAAAGAACAAAGTGTATAGAAAAGCAATAATGTACAAGTACCCATGTAATATAGTTTGGATGTTTGTCCCCTCCAAATCTGACATTGAAGTTGATCTCCAATGTTAGATGTAGGGCTGAGGAGGAAGTGTTTTGGGTCCCAGGACAGATACCTCATGAAAGGTTTGGTGCCCTCCACACATAATGCGTGGGTGCTCACACTATTAGTTCACACAGAGCTGGTTGTTTAATAGAACTTAGGCATCCTGCCTCCCTTCCTCTCTTGCCATGTGACAGTCCTGCTCTCCTTTTGCCTTCCACCTTGATTAGAACCTTTCTGAAGCCCACACTAGCAGCAGATGCTGGCACCAGGCTTCTTGTACCGCAGGCTGAACCAAATAAACCTATTTTCTTCACAAAGTACCCAGACTCAGGTATTCCTTTATAGCAATGCAAAATGGACTAAGACAGTATGTAAACTCTCAGTGAAGACAGCTATACCTTAGAAAGACACTGAGGTTAGGAAAAGAACTATTGCTTTAGACCCTAGGACTTAACTCTATGGATAATCATAAGACCTCATTTCCAAGTTGTATGGAGAAGGTGGAGGGGAGAGGCAAGTATTCCTTGAGTCTTTTGTTTCTGGCTATTCCTCTACTACAATAAAACACCTAGAAATGCTAGATAAAATAAACGTCCCTCTACATGTACAACTGAGCTTTCATGAGAAGGTAAATCTTCAAGGCTTTCAGTGTGAAGAGGGAACCACAGAATGCCCTGACTTGGGAGTGTGTAAGAAGGCTGCAGAAGAGGTTGTCAGTCTCAGCAACTGAATATGTTTGATTTTGACGGGGATAAGATCCATGGGTTTAAGGCTTCCAAACACAGGGTATTGGAAATAAGAGGCCAGGACTCCCTCTTCATAAAATATTCTAATCACTGGTGAAAGAAATAAGCCTGTTTTGGACTGGCCCTCAGACGTGTGTGTGGACAGGGTGGTGATGAGGTGGAGGGGAGTTTTATTTGGGAATTTATAATACAGGTTTGGAATTCACTTATGTTTGGGATTTATATTTACACTATCCCCATGACTCAAAACCCCTAAGCAGAGAAAGCAACATAAAAAGTCACAGGAGACATTTATAGAGGTGTGTATTCTCATACTCCCAAACCTACCTCCTAGCAACTATCCAGCTAGCTTTATGGGTTTGAAGAGGATGGGAAAACTAGAGTCCCTTCCCCTCCAGGAATAAAAGTAGTTACAACAAAAAATTTTAAGGGCAGAACAAAAGCACAAAAGAAAAATTATTTCATAATTAAATCCTCCCATCACTATGTCTAGCAATCAAATGATGAGATACACATAAGTAAAATAAAAGCACACTTGACCCTTATCTATAGATTATGGAGACAGTAGAGTGAAATAGCTAGAAGCTACAGGTCTAAAGTCAGAGATATCAGTATCCACCTCATAAGGTTACTGTGAGTTAGAAATCCCCACATGTAAGTCTCATGTACGTCTCATTCAAGTAAGCCACTAATGGGTTAAACCGGCTTTTGCCTTCACAGAAAAAGCAATAGATTTGGGCAACCCTGAGGCAAACACAAAGACTGTTTTCTGGTCTTCCGGGAACAGATACTTTGAAGCTTTTGCAGCCATTGTCTCCTAGGTTCTTGCCTGGAGGAATGGTCCAGAGGTTGACA
>CAUYON010121801.1:0-37598 GCA_963573935.1 Arctocebus calabarensis
GGGCGCCTGTAGTCCCAGTTACTCGGGAGGCTGAGGCAAGAGAATCGCTTAAGCCCAAGAGCTGGAGGTTGCTGTGAGCAGTGTGACGCCACGGCACTCTACCCAGGGCGATAAAAGTGAGACTCTGTCTCTACAAAAAAAGAAAAAAAAAAAAAAACTTTTCTTCTAGTTTTCTTAAAATATGCACTGTGTTGTTATATTCATACATAATATGTGCTACAGTCACCCTACTTTGAAGTAGAACCTCAGAATTCATTCTTTCTAAGTGTAACTTTGTTCCTGGCTTATTGGGGACTATTTTTATGGTTGAGTTTTGAAAGTTCTTTATATATTTTGGATAAATGCTGTGCAAATATTTTCTCCCAGTCTGCAGCTTGGCTTAACATTCTCTTAACAGTGTCTTTTGAAAATCAGAAGATTTTAACTTTGATGAAGTCCAAGTTACCAACTTTTCTTTAAATATTATACTTCTTGATGTTGTTTTTCCTGTACGTCAGCGATTCACCTCTGTGGTAATATTTTATGTGGTACAATTTACATCTCAGAATTTTTTTGAATATAGATGTACAATTATTTTGATACCATATCTTGAGAAGACTATCCTTTTATTCCCACTCAATTTATCTAAACCTTTGTCAAAACCCAGCCATCCATACATGGGTCATATCTAGAGTATTTATTCAGGTCCATTGATCTATTTGTCCATCTCCATGCCAAGAAAATACACTGTTTAATCACCGTAGCTTTATAATAAATGTTAAAGCACAGATAGTGTTAGTCCTCCAACCTTTCTTCCCTTAAGAAGATATATTGGATATTCAAAGTAATTTGCATTTCCACATGAAGTTTAGAATCAGCTTGATGATTTTCACTTTATTATATAAACCTTACATTAGTAACTTTATTTCTCTCCCTCAGTCTTAGTGCTGCAGTTGCCACTCATCTTACTTTTAAATATAGTATAACATTATCTTTGTTATTTTTTAAAAACAGTTATCTTTTAAAGATAAGATGAAAAATCTTATATGTTTACTCTTGTAGTTTTCCAGGTGCCCTTCATGACTTTGAAAGAGCCACATTTCCATCTGGTGTTATTTTCTCTCTGCCTGAAGAGTTTCCTGTAACATTCCTTGGGCAGTAAGTCTATTGGCAATGGATTCTTTCCGGCTTTTGTATGGTGGAAAATGTCACTATTTTGCCTTCACTTTTTAAAGGTATTTTTGCCAGATATTTCATGGTAGGTCATCAGGTTGTTTCTTTTGTTACTTTAAAGCCAGTGTTCCTTCTTCTCATTCAAATTGTTCCCATCGTCTTCATTACTCTGTGTATGAAGTGTCTTTCTAGCTTCTGTTAAGATTTTCTTTTTCTCATTGGTTTCAGACAATGTGATATGGTGTAATTTTTTTTATCTTACTTGTGCTTGTGTTTGTGTGTGGGCTAGTTTGGAAATTTTTTTTTAATTTTTAATTTTTTTGTCTCCATCTTTTTGTCTGGTGTACACACATTTGGTTGCTTAGTGCTCCACACATGATGCTTCACTCAGTTTTTAGGAAGACTGTGCTGTCTCCATGTTGCATTTTGGATAAGTCCTATCGCTGTGTGCTCAGACTATTAGTCTTTTTTCTGCAATGTCTAATCTGCTGTTAGTCTGACCTCAGATATTATAGTTTTCATATCTAGAAATTGATGAGTATATTTTACTGTCCACGTCTCTACTTATTGAACATAGGGCCTTCGGCTGTAAACGCTGTTTGAATGACCTTGTCTGCTACTTTTAACACCCATTTCATTACAGGTTGTTTTCAACTGATTCATTTTTCTCATTACGCATCCTATATTCCTATTTCTTCGTATTCCTGGTAATTTCTGACGGAACGCCTTTCCAGGGTTATGGGTGGTTCTGAATTCCTAAAAGTATCTTTGAGTTTTGTTCCGGAACAATTACGTTACACTGGAAAAAATCTAATTCTTTGGGAGTTTGGTTTTAACTTTTGTGGGGGGGGGTCCCATCTGTATGTAGTCTAATTTTCCGTCACAAAGACTTTCTGAGCACTGTACCCAATGCTCCATGAACATGAAAATTTCCAGTTTGATGACAGAACAGGCATTATTGCCAGCCATGAGTAAGCTCTGGGGACTGTTCTCTTTCCTTTTCTGGAGTGGTTCTTCCATCGCCTGGGGCAGCTTCCCCCCCCCCCCCGCCCCCAGGGAAGCTGTACCTATGGCACAGCACCCTCTGGAGGCCTGTGTTCTCCGTGCAATGAGCACGCTCTTCCTTTCCACAAGCTCTGCCACCTGACGCTCTCAGGAATCTCAGCCTTGTCTCTCCAACCCAGGGAACCTGTCAGGTTATCTTTGAGTTTCCTTTCCTGAATCACAACCTGAAAACTCACTCAAGCAGAAAGCTGAGGCAATTATGGGCTAACTTTGTTTGTTTCCCACCTCTAAGGGATCACTGTTCTTTGTTGCATGGAGGAATACAAATTTGTTCCTTGTTGTTCCATTTTGACTTGAGGTGGAAGTCTACTTTTTCATTATAAGTTAGAAAACAATACCCTCCTCTAGCCAGTCTAGGCAAAGGGTCATTTATTGGTTTTAGATAAAGAAAACAAGCAAATATAAACCTAAAATTTACAAAGCGTTTAAAAGAGAATGTAAAACCATTTTGAAGATTCGACAGACATGGATGTGCCAGAGAAGATTCCGTTCATAGCTTACTTACCTGCCGGCCTCCTGTCTTGCAGCTCAGCTGGACCCAGCTGCACTGTTTGTTGCCTTTGGAACTGTCCTGGGACCCAGCGTGAGGAGGAGTATCTCTCCCTCTCCCCACCTCTTATCTCACTCTTCAAGTTTACATACCCACCTTTCTAACAGAAATCAATACAAACATTCCAGTCTTCTCAAGTTTCATCTCTACCAACCTCATCAATTTAGACTAAAAGAGTCCTGCCCTCTAAAAATATAAAAATGAAAATGTCCCAATAAAGTGTTGTGTGTGTACACGTGTTTGTGCAGGAGAGAGAAGGCTATGAATATATGCATTCTGATTTTTCTTTTACATTTATCACTTACCTTCTACCAAGAGTAACAGGCTTAATTAACCGCCCTCATAATTAAACAACATATCTATTAGGTCCTGATTTCCTGATTATTGAGATTTTCTTTAGCTTTAAACATCTGAAAGTCCTTTGGGACTATGTGATTCCCAGTCCTTCTGTGTGGTTCTAAAGGCATTTTTTAAGGTACTGAAGAGCTGGCCTGACAGGAACTAGCTCCATGTGCTATGACAAGGGAAGCAGGGACCCTGCTGTGTAATTTCTGCTAGGATCACCTTACCTGGAGAGGTACACCTGTCTTCAGGGCTACTGTAGCACTCCAGTTTAAAGGGAAGAGTTGCTGGGGAAGGTTTAACTTTGCACTCTCCTGACATTAAGTAGGGATAAAAGTCTGCTCAGAATGTCCAGTCACATGTGGCCGTGGGGCTGAGAAACCCTTGCTGAGACAAGCACCTGAGAAGGCAGAGCTGTCTTCTTAAAGCCCCCTGACATGATTTCATTTTGTTAGAATATCTGTGCCCTGTCTTTTCTACAAAGGAGAATTTTCAAACTAAAATAGAAAAACAGTCTTAAAAGTGAATTTAAATTCAGACGAGGAAAGAAAATACATTACACATGATGATAAGACAGCACTTAAATGTTTTAAATTCATGTCTTTAAGCAGAAACAAGTGAGATCCCAGTTTACTGGAGCAATTTATTGATTGATTCAGTAAATATTTATTGAGCGCCTACCTAGGGCCTGTACTGTTCTAAATGTTTATTCATACAATGGGGAATAAAACACATATAGATCCTACCCTCAAAGTGCTTTAATTTGTAATTGTGAATGCGCAATAATTATCTTAACTCTCTGAAATGTCATAGGGAATAGGAAACCGCTGGATGATTAGAGATGTCAAGTTCCTTCTTAATATTGAAAAGAAAATGGCAGAGCAGAATTCAGAAACTCTACAGCCTGGTGACAACCCTGGGTAAAATTAGAGAATAAATTTTAGTCCTTAAAACAAGAAAAAGAACTACTTAACACATGCCCAATTAGATTAATCATATTAACAACTTGGCTTAATTTTGTCATCAAATTATGAGACATGCAAATCAGGAGAATTCTATGTGCAAAGTACACCTTGATTTCAGCACCACATTTCACAGCATTCCTATGATGAATTAGAAAAATGTAAGCTGGCTAAATAAACACCCAAGAATCTATATTAAATGAACTGATACCAAATTGACAGGATGTTTAAAATTTTTAGCTATTAAAAATGTCTTCTGATAAAAGAAGACATTATGATAAAATGTCATAAATGTCTTCTGATCTAACAGGGACTCTTGACCTTAAAAAAAAAAAAAGAATAGTTAATAGTGAAACATAAGCCCAAGAATAGAGTACAATAAAAACATCTACCTCACAGAGTTTACTTGAGGATTAAGAGTCCTGTGTTTGTCCTATAGTAGGAACTTCATAAATATCACCCTGATCCTTTATTCCTTTGCTCCAAACATAATATTTACCTTTCAGCCTATTCCTAAATAGATGCTTAAATATCACTATTACAAGTGAAATATATGCATGCAGATTTAATATCCCTCACGTGAAATGTTTGGGACCAAGAAAGGTTCACATTTGAATTTTTTTTTTCAGATTTCTCAATATTAGCATTTGCATAATGTGATGTCTTCTGGATGGAACCAAGTTTAAATAAAACTCATCTATGTTTCCTGTTCACCTTGTACACATATAGCCTGATGGTAAATTTATATAATATCTTGAATAGTTTATTGTACTTGTCATGTGACATCAAGCATGACATTTTTTCCTTCTTGCCTCAAGTGGAAAAAACATTTCAGATTTTTTAGCACTGGATTTTAGAATATTGGATTGGGGATGCTCAACATGTACTGTAATTTGAACTTTGGTAATATCTGGTATTCCATTAGTTTAAAGATGAGCTAGAACAACTCTTCACTTAACATCTAATAAGTAACATTTATTCTTGTTACTGAAAACTCATTTTAAAATGATGTTTTACTATCTACTTTTTCTCATGAAATGAAAACAGAAAGCATTCTTAACCATGTTCCCACTATAATCTACACCCTTTGTTTCTCTTTTCTGTGAATATCAACAGCTAGATGATTTTCTCATAAGGAATCTGGAAAAATATTTTGTGACTTTAGGGGAGTGGTCATGTAAGTTATACTACATCTCTACAGTGGAATGATATGCAACAATAAATAACAAGGAGGTGGACCATAAATATTGACATGGAGAGATCTCAAGAGAACTAAAAAACAAAACTCTCAGGACACCACAGTGTACTTCCAGGTATAAGGACAAAGGATTATGTACATATGTGCATGTGCATATATGCACTCATTAATGTATAGGAACAGGGGCTAAAAGATGGTACTTAATTTATTGATAGTGGTTAACTCTGATGACAGAAGACAGAATCAATACAGTACAAGAGAACATTTAGATTTTGATCTTGTTACTTCTATATTGACCAAGTATTTTACAGAAAAATGCATGCACATATTTCTAGTATGAAAATAATGACTAATAAAAAACTGACACTGATATTTGTGGCAGGGATTGACCAACACATAATTTTCGGTCAGAGAACTCTTCTTCAAGCCCCATCTTGCCAAGCACATGGCTACCAGGAGAAAAATCAAGGGCTCAAATCCAAGCTGAATTAGTTTAGCGAAAAGAATAATGAAATTTTCCTTATTCCTGTGATTAAAATTTTCTTTAAAAGTCTACTTTGCCTATACAAAGAAGCAATTCTGCCATATGCAATTAGTCTTCATTAAACGAAAAGAACAGATATAATTACCATAATTTCTTTTTTGCAACCATTTGACAAGAAAGGATCTAAACCAATAATATAAAAGAGGAAGATCCATCCATTTTATTTCATATCATCATTTTAATTAATTTATCTAGACTAATCTTCAAAACAAAATAAGAGCTCCTCTTGTAGTTTTTGATGTTTCCAAAGGCAAGCAGCTGATTGTGATCAACTGTGATCAGGGCGCCCTCCCACCCCCCCTTCTCTTCACTTCCCTCCTCTTCCTCCTCCTCTTGTTCCCCTCCTTTTTCAAATGGCACTTCTTTAATTCATTGCATATGAGTATCCTACCACATCAGAGGACGTAGGAAGGATGTATTTACCTGTTGCTCATATTGACTGAATCAGCATCAACAGAGAACAATTTTAAACATTCTTCTCAAGGAAATCTTTGGAGAGAAAACTCTTGAACTCAGGATCCCCAGCAATACCTCAACCCTGTATTCCTGCCTTTACCGTTTTCTATTTTGTTTCATAAAATATCAGCACTGCTGGGAATAAAATAAAAGTTCTGATGACGATCAATTATTTCACTTGAATTTAGATATGTTCCAAAGAAATAACTGGTCTTTTCTTAGGGCAGTGGCTTTGATGTTGCGGGTGTCAAAAATGTCATCTCCTCTTACTAAAGAGACCTGTATCCTTCTGAATGGGTCACAACTTTTCTGTCTATCTTCGCAAGTTATATCTTCCTTTAAAGAGGCTGTCAGTTTGGTCATAGGTCATTTGAAGCACTTATTTTGTAAATTGCGGATGTTTTATTCTCTCAGAGGTGCCAGAGCACTTTGTTCTTGTTCCTTTATAAATTTTGCAATGAAAAAAAAAAAAAGCTGCCACAAATCACCTTCTTTGACTTTCACTGGGTCAAGACTATGTCTTTCAACTTCAAGAAACAGCTAACTACCACATAGGTTTCTTTGTCCTGCCTATTATAAAGAAACCGATAAATAGTTAAGAAAAAGAAAGAAAAGAAAAAAAGATATGTGACCATCTGTGTGATAATCACATTCCTGTTACAGTAATTGTGTCACCGTCCACATCACTCTACGTGGGGAGAGCCTCACCGTCCCACTCATTGGACACAGAAATAAGACTTCCCCATTTTCAACATCCATTCTTCCTAGGCTCCACCAATGTTCCTTGTCTACCTGCAATCTTTGTCCCATAAGAGGAGAGGGAGAGAGACCTTCTAGATTTGAACTTGACAAGTATTAATCTTTAGTTGAGTTCTATTAGGAATGTGTGCTTTTAAAAAAAACTATTAAATATTAGTGCACAAAAGATAAAACATGTTTTAGCTCTTCATATATCCCAGCTCCCTGACACAAATCCAGGGGCAAAGAAGTATGACTGAGGTTAAATTTTTAACCACTTCATTTGAAATTAGAATTTAAATGAAAGAAAATACAGTGATCTTTTATTCACTCAACAAATGTTTATTGAGTGTCCGTAGTGTTCTCAGTACTGTTCTAGGTGCTGGAAATAAAGCTGAAGAAAAATAGTCAAAAATAATTGGCCTTTTGGCAGATCCATTCTGGTGCATGCCCCTTACTGTGAACTGAGGACCCTCCAGCTGGGTGTCAAAACTGCTGGGGTGTTCAAACAATCCTCCTCAACTGCACGTCTCTGCTGACATCCAATTATCATTGCCACAGTGTGCAGAGATAAATGCAAATTTCCAGAAGAAATTATGGAATTTCAAATACTGTAATGAGTACAGATATAACTGTGAAAATTTAAAAATGCTTAAAACACTTGGATGTGTAAAGTGCAGTTATATATAGCATGATAGAGACTCACTGAAATGTTCCTACATTAAATATTTAGTTATTCTTGAAGTACAACTAGAAAAGAGGCTGCATATAAAACAACAGACCTATAGGACGGATTCAGAATTTCTTTTTAAAAACAGTTCAAACTCCAGAAACTCTAGAAATTTACATGATAATGTTGTCAGGGTTACATGAAACATGTTTGCCCCTATTGCATGGCCACATCTGAGGCTTTCTTCTCAGCTAAGTTTTTGGTATAGGCTAATGCTATGATGAAGACAATGCTGTTTAGACGTATAGGAACAATACAGACTATATTCTGCAAATGAAACTTCTACCACAGAAAAAGCATATTTGAAAGTTTGCAATCCATTGTAGGGGTGCTGCTGCAAAGGCAAACGTCTAAATTCATCCCACCTAATGGAATATGACCTAAGCAGCATGGTTTTAGTGAATGGACTTATGAATCATAATTCAGTGAATCATAATTTAGCAAATGTAGATGAATGATTTATCAATTTTAAAGAGATTTGTGAGCATATCAAAAAGAATAGAACTTTTCAGGGAAAAATGTATTAAATATTTACAAGAAGGCTGATGAAGGGGTAAAAACAAAGTAAATAAGGTGTCTACATTCTTTTTTTTTTCTTTTGAGACAGAATCTCACTCTGTCGCCCTTGGTAGAGTGCCATGTTGTCACAGCTCACAGCAATCTCCAGCTGTTGGGCTTAGGCGATTCTCTTGCCTCAGCCTCTCAAGTAGCTGGGACTACAGGAGCCCGCCACAAGGCCCGGCTATTTTTTATTGCAGTTTGGCCAGGGCCGGGTTTGAACCCGTCACCCTCGATATATGGGGATGGGGCTCTACTCACTGAGCAATAGGCAACCCTCCCAGGTGTCTATTTATTTTTTTTTTTTTGAGACAGAGTATCATTATGCTGCCCTTGGTAGAGTGTCATGGCATCACAGCTCACAGCAACCTCAAACTATTGGGCTTAAGTGATTGTCTTGCCTCAGCCTCTCAAATTTAACTGGGCCTATAGGCGCCTGCCACAATGCTTGGCTATTTTTTGTTGCAATTGTCATTGTTGATTTTAGATGGCTGGGATTGAACCCGCCAGCCTTGGTGTATGTGGCCATCGCCCTACCCGCTGAGCTATAGGCACCACCCAAGGTGCCTACATTGTTACTGAGGTTAGAAATTTTGATCCAGAGGACACAGATCTACATAACACAATCTGGTTCTCATTCTGATTGCTTTCCAACAGCTTGGACAGGTTCTGACTAAAGTCCCAGGGTACTTTTTAAAATTTTCCCTGACTAAATATAAGAACTTCATCCTCAACCTTTAACCACTGACACCATTGAAGGAAACAGAGGAGATGGAAATCCTCACCTCTACAGACCAGTGGATCCAAGGTGAGGCTATCTGACAATAACGAGGCCATGGCAGTCAGAGTGTACACTGTCATTCAGAGCAGGTGAAGCATCTAAATTAAAACACTTTGCAGTGTTTCTGAGAACAAGCACCGAAGCAAAGGATTTCTTGTACCCTAAGAACGAACCTGGAACCTTAACATGCCATTTATGTGTTGACCAAAGGCCAAAATAGGATAACACTGTTGCATAACATTAGTCCATAACCAACAATCAACAGCCTTGCAAAGAGGGCCAAAGCATGAAAAAGACATTAAAAATTCCATGCAATGCCCCATGAAGCATATTTAATAAGGTAAGTACATCATAAAACAGATTTAATAGACCAAATATTGAGTAAAAATGAGAAATAAGTTTAGGTGAAATCGATATATAAAATTATGAAGAATATTATGTACATTCTACATTTTACTTAAAAGCATAACTATATTTGGGTAAAATATTAAAAGGTCTAATTGGTGCAGATGAAATAACAAATTCAAATGATTGATAAACAATAATGAAATTTGTATGTAATAAAAAGGCATAGTTTTCAAATAATTCTAGGCCTAGAGAGTATAACAGGTAAATATTGTGAAAATGAAAAGGAACAGATTCTATTTCTCTTCTTGACATACTTCTGCAAATTGAATCAATCTATTAAATTGAGCACAATATCCAATTAATTTTACTATGTAACTATTAATTTGACCCTTAAACTAAGAAAATAATATTGTATGTAAATCTTAATTAAACATAGATGCAAAATTTTTAAATTGACATTAGCTGATAAAAGATGAAGCACATGAACAAAACAATTCATCATAACTGAGTAAATTTTACCTTAGATATGTAAGAGTAAATAGCAGATAATCTCTCAGTGATTTCCAGGACATTAACGGGGGGAAAAAATCATAGACTTTTTCAGGCATGAAGAAAAGTTTCAAAATTTACTCATGATAAAAGATCAGACAAAAAGTAAGATTGGACAGGAAATTCCTTAACCTAATAGATTTTTGTAGTCTAAAACCATAAAACAAATGTATAAGGAATCTTAGCAATATTACCTTAAAAGTTCAGAAAAAGGACGTGAATTCTCAGTGTTACCTATATTATACGGTATATTATGGAAGGGCCTGGAGAAAGCACTATGATAAGCTACACAGAATAGAAAAGAAAAAAATTGTCCTTATTTCCAGATAATTTGATCAGAACTTCCTTTTGCTTTCACCAAGGAAGCCAAGCCGCCTCTCCCCGGCAGAAGAGACAGCGCACCTGCCCTCCTGGGCGGGCCCTTCAGGCCTCGCTGGGCGGCATGGAACATGGAACGGCATGGAACAGGGGGGCCTGAGGAGGCTCTTGACACCAGTCTTATTTGGCCCAAGATACTCCTTGCACTACTCAGGATTTTTTTTTTTTTTTTTTTTGGTAAATAAAAGAAAAACTGTACATACAGTATCTCAGCCCATTTTCCTTCCCTTCCGGAGGTCCAGCTGGGAGATGGTGGGGTGATTTATGTCCCAGGTAGTAGCTGCTGTTCTTACTGTGTCTTAAATATCCCCTATTCAGAATGTCTGGATGAAAATTGGCCCAGTTTAAGAGAGTGAAATTAAGGAGGGAAAAAAGCAGACAGAGAGAGTAGCCAGGAGTGTTAGAGCTGGGTTCCCCGGGGAGCAGCCAGGGTCCCCGCAGCCCAGGAGCAAGTAGTGACGGGGACAGGCCGTCCCCTCCGGGGCCTGTCAGGGCTGTGAGTCCCCAGGCAGCAGCTGGCCACGAGGCTGGCAGTGCTGGGCCAGACTCACCTTGCCAATTTGTAGAAAGGAGGGCTGGGCAGGTCCCCTCCAACCCAAGAGTCTCTCAGGGTTTTTTTTTAAGCGCTAGGACACCACCATCCGCTGGTATAATGACCTGGTTTGTTGGTGAAAGTGTATTCCCAACGCCAACGTCTGGGTGGCCTGCCACGATAAGGGGGGCACTTCCTGGGACAGACAGAAAGAAGCTGCTGAAAGCTGGAGAAGGCCAAGAAAACCTGGGCACAGGCGGGTGACCGTGTTCCTCGTGGGGGATTTAACCCCGCTGCGTGGGAGCGACGCGGTGGGCGCAGACAGACGTGAGCAGGAACCTAAGGCAGATCCGCTCACCCACAGGCTCGTCCACCGGCCGTGGAAACCCTCCGGGCTTGAAAGGACCCTGCAAAGCACCGACTGAGTCCTGCAGTGACGGCCAGAGGCCCTCTGACCAACGAGGGACTCTCCCCCAGCGTGAGGAGCAGGCCCCAGACCGCTGACCACACACCCAGGTCTGGCGAGAACTCAGCCAGATGGTCAGAAGCGGCAAGGGTGAAGAGTGCACGCATGCGCAGCGCCGCTCAAGCGCATCACCCAGCATGCCCAACCCTACAGGTGCAGCACCCAGCATGCCCGACCCCGCATGCCCGACCCCGCACGTGCAACCCCGCACGCCCAGCCCGTCACACCCAGCCCCGCATGCCCAACCCTACACGCGCAGGACCCAGCATGCCCGACCCCACACATGAAACCCTGCACAACCAGCCCCGCTTGTGCAGCGCGTGTATTCAGCATGCCCAACCCTACTCGCGCAGGACCCAGCATGCCCAACCTCGCACGTGCAACCCTGCACGCACAGCACCGCCAGCTCAGCGCCCAGCAAGAGCGAGGTCAGCGGGGGTCTGGAGCCAGCTCATCCTGGTGACAAGGCGAACCGCTCAGCTAGGAAGAACTATCCGAGTTACAGCGCCACAGTGCCGGGGTTCAGGCAGCTGTCTGCGTTCTCAGTTCTTGGTGAGTTCTTGGACGAACAATAACCAGACACTCCCAAAGGCAGGCGTGAAACAAAGTTTACTGAGGAAGAGAAAGATAAAGGTTTACAGAGCATAATATGTACACCACAGACAACAAACGGGCTCCCTGGTCTCCACAAAAAAAGGCCTCGGTTATGGCCAGAGACCCTGTTCTGTACTGTGTGCACGGGGCCCTGGTGGTGGTTCAGAGAAGGCCTGGGAACCTCTGACTCTCACTGCACGTGCATCCCCCTGTGCCGCCCTGAAAGCCCATGCAGGGGGAGGTGAAGGGCAATGAAGATTTGATCTAATGACATGATAATTAGCCTTATGTTGTTCCAGGTCACCTGGCAGACCTTGTTGCACCCCTGGTGCTCGGCCTTGGACTAGACAGTCCTCAGCATCCTTTTTCGACTGGCAGCTAAGTTCTGATTGGTAGATCGGCAGGGCCTTGCCCTCCTCCCACAGATGGGGGCGATTGCTTAGGGCAAGATTAAGGTGGGTAACACCAGTCCGGCAACGCACCCTTCGTCCCCCAGGAGGGATCCAGAGATTCTTACTATCCACCTAACACAACCAGCAAAACATATTGATTTATTTTACAATGCTAAACAAAATGTCCTTATTTTTAAAATAAAAATCTAAAGATAAGTGGTAGCTAGAAAATGTTTGTCATATAGATAGCAAAGAATCAATATCAATAAAGTATAAAAATTCCAACAAATAAGTTTTAAAAAGCAAGCCAATAAAATTATGGTCAAATTATATGAAAAGGCAGTCATAGAAAATATTAGAATGATAAACATGAATAATTTTTAAAATTAATTTTAATAATATCTACAGGATATCAATTACATGTTAATTTAAAATTAATATTAAATTAGAGTTATTAATTTAAAAAACCAATGGAATACCATTTATCACCTATTAGATTAAAAATTATGAAATCTGATATTATTATGTGTTGACAATGCTATTGGGCACTGATTCTCAAACATTTCTGCACATGGAAAATGCCTGGAAATATTTAAAATAGTATATTAATGCCTGGCTCCCATCCAGGCTTTCTGATTTAATTGGTATGGACTTTTAAAACTGTGCCTGTGAGTTAGCCTTGAGCAAAGAAGCTTCACATGGGATGAGCTTTATAATTTCAGTCAAAGAGATTTTGGATAGAAGATTAGATTGTTAATTTTACAGAAACACCAGTACTCATAAAGGGAAGTTACAAAAATAAATAGGTAAGAGAGACAGACTTGCTTTATTTGCTTGAAAGCTACAGGTCACTGGAAATGTTCAAACACATGTAGGATTTGCAGAGGAAAAATTTAGGATATTAGACTGGAAGTTGAAATAGATGACCTTAACCTGACACTTACAGATGTGACACTGGAGAGCTGGTTATAATCCAAGCGAATCTTCTTTTCCACCTTTTTACCCCTTTCTTTTCTTCTCAAGAATTACTGACTCAAGGTTTTGTCTTTGGGGAAAAAAAGTCATAACCCAGAAGGTGGCTGTGATTTTCAATTCTTGTTCTTTCATGACTTTGTAGGTTTGTAATTTTAAGTAATGAGATGGAAGATAGAAATATCACACTGATCCAGGTCCATTTAATAAAATACTTGTCATGTTAGAATAGAGTTGGGATTTTCCTCCACTTTCTTGGAGGACACTGGTATATTGTAATAGAAAATTATAGAATGAGAGGCTTATAAGCAACAGAAATTTCTTTCTCACAGTTCTGAAGACTAAATTGCCAGCCGATGAGGCGTCTGGTGCTGGCTCTTTGATTCATAGACGAACCTTTTACTTGTCCTCACAAGGCTGAGAACAAGCTCCCTTGGGCCTCTTTTATGTGGGTACTATGAGCATGCAGTCGCCATGACTAATCTTCTCCCCAAGGCTTCACTTGTCACCACGATTGCCTTGGAGATTAGGTTTCAACATTTTTATTTTCGGGGCACACATTCAATCTACGGCAACAGGCCTCCTGCATCAGAGGTCGGAACTATCCCTGTGGTGACTCTTTGGGTCTTCACAGGCTTTGGAGCATTGGGGCATGGTCTCCTATGAGACAGGATGTTGGACAGTGTGTGCCTAAACACAGCCACACATTACTGACATTTCAATTGTCCACTGAAAACAAAGGCAACTAAACTCTGTGGTACTAGACACTAGACCCTTACTTGGGGTGTTACCAGAATGAAGTTTTCAAGGCAAATAATCTTATGCCATCTTTCAAACAGACTCATTGTGTGATACATGTATTTCAATTCTTACACAAATAAGTACTTTTTATTAAGCATATGGACAATTCCTCATAAAATTTAGTTTAAAAAAAGACCATACACCTGTATGCGTATGTATTAAGATATAAGCTTCTTGTGCATAATTTACTCCAGAAATTCTCAAGTGCAATTATTGATGGGAGAAATAGGATCTCTGTGGCCACCAAAAGAAAGTTCCTCATGTTCTCAAAACAAGTTATTAATCAGGAGAATAGATGGTAAATTGATTTGCTACTTTTGACTTCTTCACGTACTGAATTGGTCTTAACCTCTAGTTTTCCTAAATTCCTATTATCCTTGTTTTTAAAGAAATTAACCTCATGTTCTTGGCTAGGTGAAGATGAGAAGCAGATAGCGGAGAAAGACTAATCTAAGCATTAGCATTCATTATGAGTCGTGATATGGTAGGTATTGAATTTCTTACTCAAGACTCATAACACTTCCATTAGGTGCTACAATTACCTTTCTTTTACAGAGGAGGAAATTAAAACTTTTTTTTGAGACAAAGTGTCTCTATGTCACCCTCGGTAGAGTGTTGTGGTGTCACATCTTACAGCAACCTCGAACTTTTGGGCTTAAGTGATTCTCTTGCCTCAGCCTCCCAAGTAGCTGGGACTACAGGTGCCCGCCACAACACCTGCCTATTTTTTATTGCAGTTGTCATTGTTGTTTAGCTGGCCCGCATTGGATTCAAACCCACTGGACTTGGTGTCTATGGCTGGTGTGTAACCACTGTACTACAGGTGCTGAGATGAAATTAAAGCTTTTAAATAATTAAAAGTTTAAATAATTTGCTCAAAGTTACAGTGTGTGACAGAACTGTGATTTGAACCCAAAGCATCTGACTTTGCCATGGGTGTATTGGTTTGTAGAACCTGTTAAATTTTCGTAAGAGATAAATTGTTTAAAATACCATGTTAGGCTTGGCGCCAATAGCTCATTGGTTAGGGTGCCGGCCACATACACCAAGGCAGGCCTGTTCAAACCCGGCCCGGGAGGATATTTAGGGGAACCTCTCCTACTGTGCATGATGCAATGGCACATTTCAAAACTGTTAAGGAATGAGTATAATTGTGATGAATGTGTTACTTAGTTCAATGTAAGCATCTCACATTGTATATCGAAGCAGTACCCTGAACCCCATAAATGCACCAATATACAACGTTATGATTTAATTAAGAACAAACCCGGCCTTAGCAACAGTGGTCACTGCAACAACAACAACAAAATAGCTGGGTGTGGTGGGCGCCTGTAGTCCCAGCTACTTGGGAAGCTGAGGCAAGAGAATCACTTGAGCTCAAGAGTTTGAGATTGCTGTGAGCTGGGATGCCATAGTTCTCTAACGAGGGCAAAATAATGAGACTCTGTCTCAATAAATAAATAAATATATATAAATAAATAAAATAAAATAAAATACCACATTACATGTAAAGGGTTAGGACAAGGTATCTGTCAAAAAAATTCCATTTTATGTGAAAATACTTTATAAAGGGTTTTTTATGTAATAGCATAAGATGGTTAGAAGTGACATAAATCTGAAGTCAAATACTGAAAGACACCATAAATTTATAATTCCTTAGATCAGCATTTGTCATTAATTATACTTAGGTTACATAATATGTACCTGTGCACGTTTTTTAGAAAAGAGCATTGGGTATAAAATAACTGTAAGCGATATCTTTTAAAAAGTTAAAGAAGAAATTCTCTCTGTGTGTTTTGGTGTTACTTGCTATTTGCTGCAAAGCGGCGCTGCTAAATCCAAATGCATTTGATTAAATTTAGACCAGCTATGATGACTTTCTTTTAGTAGGTAGTTCAAATAATGCTAGGACTTTAAAGTAATAAAATATAGTTCGTTTGAAAATATTTAATAGCAGTTATTTCCCTAAATCAAGTAATATTTCTAGCAGAAGTTCCAGATTAATGAGGTTTTGGTATATCTATTTCAATCAACGCCTATAATTTTTATTACTTTCAAAGAGATGCTTGTGTTTGTTAAGATGTTTTGACTGTAGGGTTCAATAAATATTCATTTTTCGTTTAATAGCATGTGTTTTATGAGTAGAAAGAAATGTTACAATATTTCTTCATTTTCAGTTTTCTATTTAAATTGGTTTTGAGTCCAAGCACTGGAGACCAAAGCTAACTAGTGTTCTTAAACTCTAAATTATACAGAAGTTTTTAAGTTTGGAACATGTTGTTCTTGCTACCATTTGGGAGATTCTTTCCTATAGATAAGTAATAACTTGCTATAGCACTTGAATAAAATTACTAATGCCATTTCCAATGATGTTCTTATTATATTATACCCTTGACACCAGAAGCGATAGTTAGGGCTAAAGCACAGCATAGGTGCTTGTTCTCAGCCTGATCAAACAAGCTTAATTATGACCTCCAGATAAAGGCACTGCCATTAAGCCATCGAATTATCACAGATAAGGCTGAGTCTTCCTTACTGTCTGATGATAAATCACAGCTAACAACGGCAGAGGACTTAGAGCTCACGCAGCTAATCCTTTGGAGGTTTCCAAGGGGCTGGTTCACCTACTGTTTTGCATCTATTTATATTGCACTCAGAACCCCCCAATGGCCTCTGCTTATCTCCAGCTTTAGATAATTTATGCTTTTTTGGTGTGTCACCTCACTGCTGAAGCTGTTATCAGGGACAGGAGGTTTAGGAAATCCGATCCACTGAAATGCTAATTCTCTTGCCAATTACTACACAAAAGCAAGTTTTCTTCACTGATTTGCTTTTGTTTATTTGATACTGCAAATGTGGATTTTATGATTACAGTTTAGGACAATTGTTTAGCTCCAAAACAAAATAAGCATTTAATTTGACTAGCTTTCTCTTTTCACAAGAGTGGTTGGGCAATTTACACTGATTCAAATGGCCAGATGGTTTCTTCTCTGTTTGTCACTGACTAAATAGATGTGTAAATATTTTCATTTTCATAGAAGGCTGGTCTTAGAAGAGAATTTGTTAAAGCCCCCCTCAGTGGTGGGCTCCTTCTCCAAGATGCACTCATACTAATTTAGATTCTTTGATATGAAGTATTTTCTATTTGAAATTACTTCCCATGGAAATATGATGCCTGTCTTGGAATTTCATTAAGATAAAAATTTTCTTCATCCCTTCTGCTGTCCAAGTTTCATGAAATCTTATCTCTGAGAATTTTATGAGGTTGTTTGACTAGTAGTTAAATGTATTACTTTTGGGTGATATGAAACATTCCTAAATGAGTAACTACCAAGCTCATAAAATTCTCATGTGCTTATTAGCATAGTATAATGAAAATTTGAAATGCAAGGTTAGACTGTACTTTCAAACAGGCGGATTAAACTCATACCTAGATATGTTTTTTGATTTACTTTTTCTCAATAATGTCACTAAAGTCTTAAGCTTTGGAAAGGATGGGGTCACCCAGTTGTCATGATTGATTACCAGTTATTCCAGTCTCTTGTGTTAACTATGGATGCCAGTTATTGAGATAGTAATCTTCGGAGTGATAAAGAAAGCTACAAAATTAATTCAACCTTGAGATTCCATTACACTTTATGTCACCTAATAGAACATTTGATATTTTTAATCCTAGTTAAAGACTTTCTCCCTAAGCTATTGCTGATGGCAAAAATGATGGAAATGATGGAAAAGAAAAATATCTGACTTTATAACTTCTACAATTATTTTTCCTCTGAGTATATTTCATTGTAAAGCATTTATATAGGTGGCTTCCCAAATGGCTCCTTAATTCTTCTCTAGAAATATAAGGTAGGTGTCTGTATTGTAACTTGAAAGTGAAATGCTGATAAGACTAACTCCATCATATGTGAAAGCGTCTATTCTTAAAGGACTTGCTTCTGTGTTATAAATGTGAATTTGGAATTTTTCCTTAACATTTTTTTCTAAGGCATCACCATGTTCTAAAAAAATCTAGATTAGTAAAGCCGTGCCATCCGAGGAACTACTGAAAATTGTGAGTCTATAGTTTAATAACATACCATAGAATCTTGAAGATAAATATTAAGTCCCCAGCCAAGTGATACACTTCATTATTTGTTCTATATTATCAGTAGGCACATTTCCTTTGAAATGGCAGGTTTGTTTTTATTTTATTTCTCTCCCATTTAACACGATGTTTTTGGTTATCAATTTCATGTTCCTTAGATGCCAAGACACTCCCACTATGAAATTTTACCTGGTTCTACTGGTCTTCAGATCTATGATAACAGAACTCATTAATCTTAATGTAAATGCATGGCCGTTGTTGAGTGCGCTGCCAAATGGCTGGTTCTCTGCACAAGGAAGGGAGTTCTCAAAGAGACGAGCACAAACTCTTCACTTTGCAGCACGAGGAAATCACGGTGTGAACCGAAATTCACATTACCTTGGATTTAGAAATGAGGGGTTTTGCTGCCTTATTTGGCTTTGATCTCTGAGGATTTGAAAATACAACACTGAGACTCTGAGCACAGGCATGCGTTTATCCACCCAACGTGTGCGACTCTTCCGTCATATTACAAAACTGTCAGGGTTTCACACGTCACAGCTCCTAGTCATCTGCTCCACCAGGGTCCTGGTAGATAGCACTCCCTTCACTAAACATAAAACAAAACACAAAACAAACAAAGGAAAACATAATAATATGTCTTCTTGCTGGTGGTAATGATTATTTTTTGCAAGAATGGAGGACAAATATGATAAAACGAATTAAGCCTAAACGAATTATAAAGTCTCAATTTGTACAATGTAGGAGATTATTTTTATGTTTTCTTTCTTATACGGTGTCTGGTCTAAATCTCCATCTTCTCTCTCCCCTCTTTTTAAAACTTTTCCTCTGTTATCTTCTCTTCTTTCTTTCTATTCTCAGACATCCAACTCTTCAAACTTGCCTGTTTGATTGACTTGAGCCTCATGCTAGTGATGCCTCAAAGGCTTTACTGTGTAGCATAAAAAGGGAGAGAGAGAGGGAGAAAGAAAAGGAGGCAGGGAGGGAGAATAACCACTGTTTGATAGTAAAGCCTAAAGGAAATGAAATAAAAATTGATCTTAATATGAGAAAAGGTTAAACATTTAAAGTTTTTTTTTTTATTTATTTTTATTTTTTTTATTTTTTTGCAGTTTTTGGCTGGGGCTGTGCTTGAACCCACCACCTCCAGCATATGGGGCTGGCAAAATTATTTTTCTGAAAGTACAGGTTACCTTTATGGTCCAGCTTAGTGCAGGTCACTAAACTATTCTCAGGCAAACATCTGTCAGCTGAGGAAGGGAGAAAAAGAAAGGGAACAGGAGAGGGGAAGGAGAAGAAAAGACAGGTTGGTCTGTAAAGGAAGAGCAGAGAATCTGAAAACTCTATTTCACATTGGTTTGTAAAGGAAGAGCATAGAATCTGAAAACTCTATTGCACGTGACCTAGATCAGTAAGTCAGGCAATCACTGGTCATTAAATACCACGTACACCTACCTGCATGGTGAGTCTTCTCTACCCCAAATTTGTATCCCTCATGGCTAGTGAAAAAAATCATTAAAATTATTGATTATTGATCTTTAATTGTCCAAATTTGTGGCACCTTTACTCTTTGAACTATGTGATTTGAGGATTGATGATGTATTTGCTTAATCTATATGAATTTTGTCTTCCTAAATAAATTCTGATAACCTTGAGGATAGAAATACAACTTTTAAAAATATATTTTGAGCCGGGCGTGGTGGTGGGCGCCTGTAGTCCCAGCTACTTGGGAGTCTGAGGCAAGCCCAGGAGTTGGAGGTTGCTGTGAGCTGTGTGATGCCACGGCACTCTACCGAGGGCGATAAAATGAGACTCTGTCTCGCCAAAAAAAATGTATATATATATTTAGTGACTGTACTAGTGGTTGCCACATCAACATAGGCTATCCATATATGTTTGTGGGTTAATTAAGGCTGAGCAATCACAGGAGAAGGTCAGTGTAAAGCTGCATAAAGGTGGCATCCACAGGATACTCTGAGGAGCTGGACTCAAGAAAGATGTGTGTTTGCAAGAGGAAACTGACAGACGTGGTAATAAAAAGAATAAACTTTGATTTTTCTGATACGTCATGTGACTCCACAGCCAGGCAGTGTGGCCAGACACTGTAGGATTGTTTAGTATACTAACTCTTCTGGGTGTCTACACTACTTAAGGCAATTGCCATAGGTACTTCAGAGAAGATAACATTTCTTTAGTATTTCCTTATATGACTCTTTTGCAATTCAAGATAGTACACTCTTATGTTATTAACAGAGAACAAACAAATAAATCAAAACAAAACAAAATAATCCACTGTAACTATCAGAGTAGAGGCCTTTAGAGCTATGTTTAAACCAAGAAGGCTGGGCACGGTAGCTCATAGCTGTAATCCTAGCACTCTGGGAGCCTGGGGTGGGTGGATTGCTTGAGATCAGGAGCTCCAGACCAACCTGAACAAGTGGGAGACCCCTTCTCTACTAAAAAGAGAATTTTTAAAAAACGTTAGGCAGGCTTGTTGGTGAGCACCAGTAGTCTCAGCTACTCAGAGGCCGAGACAGGAGTATGGCGCGAGCCCAGGAGTGTGATGTTGCTGTGATCAATGATTATCACAGAACTCTAGCCAGGGTGACAGAGTAAGACTCTGTCTCAAAATAATAATGATAATAATAACAATAAATAAATTAAACCAAGACAAATGGGGGGAACTTTTTCGATATTGGCCAAAGAGAGTGAAATTTTTGTCCTAAGTGTTTGTAACCAGATTTTGGAACTTCAGTAACCATAATGTCAAACAAAACCAAATGGTCACACGCTGTGGTTTGAGTAAAGCTGACAGGGAAGCAAAACAAGGCCATCACAGCCATGTGCGTTAACCTGCAGTTTGTCCCCTGACCTGTGCATGAGGGTGCACATGAGGTGTTGACCCTGTTTTAGAAAAGCTTGCTGAGAAAAAAATTTTGGCTTTAGTATTTTTTTAGATTTTTTTCAGAAGAAAAAAATTTTAAATCTCTTGTGAATCTTACTCGTCTTTCTAATGAACCTGTGAAGATAGTAGAGGACGTCAGAGCAAAGGTGAAAGCCTTTGTGGGTATTTGTGTTTATTTTCTTCTCCTGTTTTTTAATAGGGAAATCTCAAAGGCCAGCGTGTTTCACATTAGTGCCTGGTACATAGGTGTGCAGACAGGGCTGTTTCTCCCGAGATTCTTTCCATCCTTCAGTCTCTCCCACGAGTGTTTGCAGGAGATACCGAGTTACCTGCAACCTTGAGAGGAGGAAAGGACACGAGAAGACACCAAGGCCCAGAGGCACCTGGGGAAGCGAGACTGGAAGATGCAGCTGCTCAGACTGCAGGGTGGAGCTGAAAAGGCCTCCAGAAACCTGACACCCTCCTTCTGAGATGGAAGAAACGGAGGCCCCAGCCTTTAAGACACTTAAAGGTGTTCACACAAGTAACTAATTAGTGGCCAGTGTGGAACTGATCTCCTTTTTCTGCTCCTGGGTCTAAGCCTTTCCCCCTAAATCAAATTTCCTTTCCTCTAATTGACACACAGGGGAGAGGGGAGGTCACACAATTTAAAACATCTCTGGCCATTTAAACCGTTCACACAAACCTGAGCTTTGTCTATTCTTGCCACTGCTGAGGACAGACCTCCAGCCCAATGTTCCAGTCCTACAAGAGCTCGCAAAACTAAATATGACAAATTAATAACTGGGCTCAGTGCCTGTGGCTCAAGCACCTAAGGTGCCAGCCACGTACACCTGAGCTGGTGGGTTCGAATCCAGCCCCGGCCCGCCAAACAACAATGAAGGCTACAACCAAAAAATAGCCATGCATTGTGGCGGGCAACTGTAGTCCCAGCTACTTGGAAGGCAGAGGCAGGAGAATCACTGGAGCCCAGGAGTTGGAGGTTGCTGTGAGCTGTGATGCCATGGCACTCTTCCCTGGGCAATAGCTTGAGGTTCTGTCTCAAAAAAAAAAAAAAAAGAAAAGAAAAATCAATAACTGATTGAGTGACCAAGGCTGGCTGGGAAAGTAAGACTGAGGTTCATTCATCCCAATGAAGTAAAAACCAGACAGCTGTGTGTTGTGTAAATAGCCCTGTATAGCCCTGTTTTACTTTGGTTTTAAGTTTGCAAACCAAAAGAAGTCTAAAACATAACTGGCAAGGCGGTGTTTAAACCTGCCTTTGAGGCTGCCAAGGTGAGGTGTTGTTGAGAGGGGAAAGTGGCACTAGGGGTAAAGACCTGCCTGAGGCCAAGGGCATAGCGAGTTAAGTAGCTTCTTATACCCTTTTTTGGTATTCCAAAGCTCGTGGCAGTGAAGTTTTGTAAGATACAAAGAAAGGAAAGCATGTAAGAAAGACTGCAATGACACAGTTGTGTGGCAGTTTGGGGAAAAGCACACAGTAAAATCTTTGCACACATGTGCAGTCCATTTTGGAGGACACGAGGAGTAACGAGCATCCATCTCCTTGTGAGCTGGGGGAAGAAGGGCAGCTGAGTCACCAGTGCTGTAAATGTCAGGTGTCTTGGGTCCCGCGTGTTCTCAAAAGCAACAGAAAGGCAAAAGCTGATGCTTAACTCATCGCTGTGCCATCAACGTCCAGCATTGCTGCCTGCTGCTTGTTAGCAAATGGCTGGTAGCATGCGAGTGCCAGCTGCCTCCCCGCCCCCATGAGCACTCAGGGCTGCCGGCTGGCACACAGCCAAATACACCTACAGACGGAAGAAAGAAACACCAATGCTCTTAACATGCTGTCTTAGTTTGCAAACGATTTTCATTAACTCAATATGGAGGAGGGCTAAACCCATCCCCAGGGAGAGACCCCAGAAAAAGAAAATAAATAGAAGTTCTCCTTTAGTGTCTGCCTAACAACAATTTTAAACTGATAGAAATTAAACATGGAAATGACCTGGCTCTAATAGGCAGGTATTGGCTCATTCCACTCATTCCTCTATTTATCTACTTTGTATGTGATGATCCTCATATTAGATCTTATTCTAAAGTGAGATCTGAGAGAAGTCTAAAATCAATATTAAGAGACATGCAAAATGCTTTGCAAAAAAGACACGTAAATGTAATGGGGATGTGGATTATTTTTTCTATAAATAACACACTTTCTTCTTCTATTCTAAAAAGTATTCCAAAGCATTTTTTTTCATGATGCATAGGCGAAAATGAAAAATTGGGGCGAAGGGAACATTGACTCAGTACTTGCAATGGCATTTGACCCCATTTTATAATGTTTGGCCTCTGACTTTTCCTTCCTTGCCCCACTTCTGGGAAAATTCCTAAGAAGGCTGTGGTGCTCCCTGCCTTGTGCCAGTGGGAAGCTCAAACCACCAGCTGGGCCTGTGTCCTGGAGCCCTCGGCATCTACTCACTCAGTCACTCAGTCCGGGAGCAAAATGCCCCTCCTTGCTCTCCAAGGCACCTTCGGAATTGCATGCGAGCTACGCTGTCCTTCCTATAAGTCCCTTTCCACAAGACCTCACTGTGTGAGTAATAAACCTTTTCATACCCTCTTGGTACACATCTGGTGTCATCTGTGCCAGTACTGTGCCAGAAACCAAATTTGGGGTAAGAAGTTGATCTTGTCACTTCTGTGAGACAACCACAAGATAGTGCCCAAAATATGCAGACACCTATGGAGACATCCTCTCATAGACTGTCAAAGGTGATATCCATAAAAATCCAGTTATGTCGGTCAGCCACCAGAGAAAGAGCAGGCTTCACGTGAGCAAGTAAATTGCAGAAAGCCCATTCAAATCTGCATCTGACTCCCGAGCCTACACTCTTTGTCACAACACGGGATCAGAATGATTTTAGCTGCAAGTACCACAAGACATACAATTTTCAAATGATGAGTGATTTGGTTCACAAAACAAGAATGGAACCAATATCAGTCAGTTCAAGAAGCTTCTGCAGAAGACATAGTGGTAGCCAATGATGAAGAGGGATTTCCCATCACATATCAATAAGGAAATGTTTGCCAGGAGCCACAAAACAGATTCCCTACCCCAGGGCTGGGGTCATATTTGCAAGAGAATTGACATCATCTTGACTAACTCATATTAGACACAATTCACTCTGGGAGAAGAAAAGGTTTTCTACCCTGAGTGATCACCTGACAAAAATAAGGGCGTGGGCACTCAGGAGAGGGGTCTGTTGAGTAGGAAACATACTCTGTCTGCCCCCCTGATCTTATGCGACTTTATATGTTCCATACTCTTATAAACTCTAGTGGCCTGGTTTATTATGCATTAAATACACTTCAACTTACTTTATGTGATATTTTTTACTAGTCCATGTTTTTCCAAGTTAAACAATACAGGAATAAAAAAGCAACCTAAAGGCTCCCCCCATCCCCCTGCTGTATACAAGCTATTTGTTGCTTCTGAGTCTGGCAGCTGCCAAGATTTCAAGGTGACCAGGGAGTGGATGAAATAACTGATTCTGTTTAGGTTGCTCCCATGTGGGCTACTCAGTTAACAAGGATCAGGGGAATGGGCAGGTGATTGAGTACACAATCCTAGGAAGATCTTGGGTATTTGTATCTTGGTGTTTGATGTTTGGACTCTTTCACAAAAGAAGATGCATGATCACTCTTTTTAAGTGATCCTAGTGAATTTGGCCTGCTAAACACCAAAATAGAACTAAAGTTTTGGCTGAGTCTTCCATGACCTATGGGAATGGAGGAAAAACAGAAAACAGAATGACCTTTTTAGGTATTTCAGAAAGAGGTCGATAGCCTGCCATTAACAACAGGAGGGCAGAGTAAGATAACCCTTCTTTCCTTAAATTCTCAAGAGAATCCCTGCCCGAAATAAATTTCAGCCACCAGAGCTGAGCTCCAGTGCGCTAGGTGAGCAAACAGCTCCCCATTTGGGGGGCCATAGCAGCCACAGAGAGAAGGCATCAGGTTGCAATTCAGGCTTAAAAAATAGGAAGGGAGGGAGGGACAGAGAGAGAATACACCTAAAGATATTTAAAAGTTCTTGATCTTAAAACTAACACATTAAATAGATGTTTTAGAGGGGAGAACAGTTACTGTTGAAACTAGAATTTATGACTGAATGATCTAAGTATAAGAAATATCTCATAGACCAGAAAAGAAAGAAAAAACAAATCAGTAAGAAAAAAGAAGCTGTGATAATAGTTCCAAGAAAAAGAACAGCTAATGGGTGACTTAAAGGGGGAAAAAATAGCAAATGAGAAGTAGATAATTACTAAAATAAATTTTCCTGAACTGAAAAAAGACTCGAGTTTAGAAATTAAAAGGCCTAAGTTTCAGGCTGATTTAATACAAAGATATACACAACCAAGTAAATCCTTGAAACATGTGTGAACTCCAAGGATAAAGAAAAAAAATTTATGTTTCCAGCTTAAAAGAACAAGTTACCAACAAAGGAAAAATGACCACTCTGGCACAGGCTTTATTATTTGACATTGAAAGCTAATAGACAATAGATCATTTAATACTCTTGAGAAAAACAAACAGCTTGCAAAGAATCTTACACTCAGTCAGTCATTTTCTTGTTAAAGTAACAAATAGGAAGGAAGGTACCCAAAAAACAAATAGACAAACTTAAGCTCAGATGGTTTGCCATACTATCTAAGGAAAATACTTTCAGAAAGACCATAAGCAAAGAGAAATTAACCATGAGACAGACTTTAAGGTTAGGAAGGAAATAGTGTTGAGCAATGACATTTAATATATGTAAATTCAGCAAATGAAGATAGGAATTTTGAGACCTAAGGAATTTACTGCAAAACCAATTCAAATAATCGTTAAGCTAGTCCAGCAAGTTGGGGGTGAGTGTGAGGGAGAAGAGAGAGGTTGAAAATGCTCTAATAGTCTCAGTGGGGAAAGGGAAAGGGAGAAAAGAGAAAAGAAAGTATAATAAAGCACAAGGGGGAGGATAAGTGGGAAAAAATAAGGAGCTAAGTGTTAGTGTGAGGAAGAAAGAATAAGTCTTAAACGACGAAGAGCAAAAGTTTAGGGTTTGATTATGAGAGGAGAGGCAGAGACCGAAACCACCAAGGAAAGTATTAGAGAGAGCAGAAAAGCTAATTTGGGACATAGAACGAGTCAATTGGTCAATGTGGAGGAAACATGTGAAGTGTACATACCACTCCTTATTATTATGCATGATAGCTTAACACCAACTTGTGATTTGGTGGATTTACTTGGTGGTTATTCGAAAATGATTTTTGACCTAAATGCAAATAAATGGGCAAATACGTCACAACTACTAAGATTTGGGGGGGGGTGGAGGGTTCAGAGGCCACCGTTGTTAAGACATAGCAGAAATCCATACTAGCATCAAGTCATTCACTCCAGACCTTTTTAAAATTTGTTTCCCATGTGATTCCAAGCATGAGGTTAGCTACCTTTAGGTAGGGGGCTGCTACCCACTCCCCTGATCCTTGTTAACTGAGTAGCCCACATGGGAGCAACCTAAACAGAATCAGTTATTTCATCCACTCCCTGGTCACCTTGAAGACTTGGCAGCTGCCAGACTCAGAAGCAACAAATAGCTTGTGTACAGCAGGGCATGGGGGGAGCCTTTAGGTTGCTTTTTTTTTTTCGTGTTGTTGGTTAAGTTGGAAAGAATAAATTCACAGTCTTCTTTCTTCTTCTCTTTTTGTCTCAGGCTCCCAAATGGTAAAATAACAGTTTTCTGGTGCTGTCATAACCAAGTACCACCCACTGGGCAGCCCAACCAATCAGCTGCAGAGACAAAGTCTAAGCTGAAGGCGTCGTGGGGTTTATATTTCCCAAGACCTCTCTCGTTAGCTTGTAGAGTCCGTCTTCTTCCCGTGTCCTCACATGGTCTTTTCTCCATGCATATCTGTGCATCTTTTTTTTTCTTTGATCGGGAAGATGGTGACATTGGATTAGGCTCACCTGTATAACTTTAGTTACCCCTCTAATACCCCATCTCCAAAATACAGTTAGTTTCTGAAGTACTGGGTTTAGAACTTCAATATATGAGTTTGGGAAACATGATCCAGCCTGTAACAATGAAATATAAAATAAAATAAATTTTTATAAAAGGAAATAAAATTCTGACTTCTTCCTGTGGAATGTGAAATGTTCCAGGCCTTAGTTTCTGAGATCACTGTATAAACCTTGGAGATTTGTGTGCAGACTCCTGAAATCATAGCAAAGTAGGTAGGACTAGAGGTTATAAAGAAATTTGGGGGAACTAAACAAATTGTATCTGAGTATTTAGGGATATAAAATTCAAATTGTTTATAATTTTCATTTGGAGACTCATTTAATTTTGAGATACTAAGAAATTTTCCTGGCCTGGTGTGGTGGCTCGCACCTGAATCCTAGCTCTCTGGGAGGCTGAGGTTGGTGCGTTGCTTGAGCTCAGGAGTTCCAGACCAGCCTGAGCAAGAGCAAGACCTATCTCTACTAAAAAAAATAAAAAGAAAAATAAAAAGAACTAGCAAAGTGTTGTGGTGGTGCACACCTGTAGTCCCAGATACTCAGGGGGCTGAGGCAAGAGGGTCACTTGAGCCCAGGAGTTTGAGGTAGCTGTGAGCTATGATGCCATTGCACTATGCAGGATCAGAGAATGAGATTTATCTCAAAGAAAAAACAAAAAGCTTTTCAAAATAGGCCATCTCCAGAGCTCCCTCAATGTGTGGATTTAAACTGTAAACCCTATATTGCTGAAGACATGTGTGAAATACTCTGGTTTCTGCTGAGGCACCAGGGAAGGACTTCTACAGGCAATATTTTCCTGGAGAATAAGGAGAAATCTAGGAAAAATAAGTCACTGAATTCCCAAGAGCGTTTTGTAAAACTTTTTATTGAAGTATAATGCAGGCACATAACCTGATTTTGCTTCACATACACAGTAAAACAATAGTGCTGAAACCAATATTTTCTCTCATTCTTTCTATCCTAATAATCAGGTGGTTAAAAAAATAAAGGTTTTGTTTTTGTTTTTGATTTCCTTTAAAACCCCAGCACAGAAGTTATGATTCTACATTCTGGGGGACCGAAAATTGAAATTTAAACTATAAACCCTGTAATGCTGAAGACTATTGTAGTGATCTAATGCCTCGGTTTCTACCCAAGAGGAGATGCAATTTGAGATTGCAAAAGGGAAGAGAACGTCCAGGGAAGCCACCGGACACCGTGCAGATGCTGGCGACTCCCTGTGGAAGGAGTTGGTACCCTTCTCTCTCCAGGGTTAAGTTCTGCAGTGTCAATTGAAATGTCATATAAGCACCTATGAAATCTGGATGGCCTTAGGGCAGAAAGGACAGGTGTCTGCCTGGCTTTGGTGCTTACAACCAAATATGCAGGTCCCATAGGTAAGTCCCACCTGCTGGTGACTGACAGACAAGTGGAGAACCCTCAAGAATGGCAAAGGTTGTGACAAAGCCACGAGATGACTCCTAAAGTTCTGACCAGGACTCTTATGCCAGAAATTATCACTGTTCACTGATACCTGGTTCTCTTATCCACAAGGAAAGATTCCACTTTCCTTACTCCTTTGATAGGAAAGTTAGATGTGGGAATTAGCTCTCTTTGGCCAGTAAAATGTGACAGCTGTTGATATGTGTCACTTGTGGGCATGTCACAATCATGTATATGTGTTTCAATGTCACGGTTGCAAGATGATGGCACCTCTATCAATTGGGGTACAAAGCTAGTGACAAGAAACATAGGGCAAAGCCACCTGTTTACCCAGTTTGGTCAGGTAGTATGGAAAATAAACAACTTTTTTGAAAAAATAATTTTTTTAAACACTAGAATTTTGCTCTGGCAATACCACTTCACTTATTCTAGTTGATTAAACCAGCCATCTCCACGCAAAACAAGACATGTGTCTCTTAGACAAGACTATTGTCTCCTGATGCCAGGAGAAAGAAAAAAGCAAAAAAAAAAAAAAAAAAAATCCTGGCAAGTTAAAGCACTTCAGTGGCTGAGGGAAGAAGAAGAGGGAAGAGTCTGAGAGCAAGCACATTTCAAATGACTAGAGACAGAATGTTAGACCAGATGCAACTCTGTTCATGAGTTAGCAAAATTAAGTTTCTCAAGATCAGCAGAAATGGGGACTAAGGAACAAAGTTCATTCAGTTATAGGAAAATAAAAGTCTTCTTTATAACATTCCATTTTAAGAGTAAAGGTGACCATGAAAAATTACAAGTTATGTACAGAAAATCCTACTGTTTAATGATATAATTGATCTCACTCATAACTACGTATTGGTGAGTAAGTCCTATGAATTTTTAAGAACAAAAGAGTATAGACTGATATTGTAGTTTACAATAGCATAGTTACTTTCTGTCCTTAGAATTTTTTTTAACAAAACAGAAAATTGATCTTCCTACCAGACTCCTTTATTCACACTCAGCATATTATACTTAGGAGTTTAAAGCAAGGGAGCGTATAGAGGGACTGAAGAGAAAGGTGCCTGATATTTAAAAAAAAAATGAGCAAATGCAGACGTCTAAGTGTTATAGATGTTGGCATTGGCTTAATGTCTGCTGCCAAGAATGAATAGTTGGTCAGCAATGGGCTGACCACAGGGGTTGGCAGAAAGTACAACCGGCTTCTAATGATCCATGAACACGGGGGTGGTTACAATGAATAGTAAGGCCTGTAGTTACACTCCTTTGTCCCCTTTTCCAAATAAGGAGAGTAGACTCACCAGCCCCGTAATTACTTTCTTCATTGGATATACAGAAATTGGGCTGTCATTTTATATTACAATCTGCTAATGATTTTTAACATAATTATTTCTTATAACAATGTATACATTAGTTCTATAACATGGCAATTTAACTAGCCGATAGTTAACATCAATATTAATATAAGTGCATTATATTAATCATGTGTTACAACAAAATTATAATTAATAATTACAATGAGGTATTTATATGGGTAAATTGAATACATTCCCATTTGAAACTGATCTTACCATTTATACATTCAAACCCTTAAGATATATGTCAAATTAGAAAAAAATACCTTTTTAAAGAACGAATACTTCAAAAGTTTTTTTTGTTGTTGTTTGTTTGTTTTGCAACAGAGTCTCTCTATGTCACCCTCAGTAGAGTGCTGTGGCATCACAGCTCACAGCAACCTCAAACTTTTGGGCTTAAGAGATTCTCCTGCCTTAGCCTCCCAAGAAGCTGGGACTACAGGTGCCTGCCACAACGACCAGCTATTTCATGTTATAGTTACCACTGCTTTTTTAGCTGGCTGGGGCCAGGTTCAAACCCACCACTCTCGGTATGTGGTGCCAGCACCCTACCCACTGAGCACAGTGCCACCCTCAAAAGTTAAATTGTCAAAGCCAGTTGGCTAAAAAATGTATCACTGCCTAAAGCCATGGAATGACTTGTATTCCCCACTGTGAGATTTTCTTCCTGCTTTGGATTGTGAGTGTCCTAGAGCGAGTATCTCACGAGTTTCCTGAACTTAATACTTCATACCAGAGGTGGCATGTGCATGTTCGAACCTCTAGAAACAATTCACTTTAATTGTTAATTTTGACATAAAAGTGCTCATTCCATGAAGACTAGTGTAATATTATTGTTAGTTATTTTCAAGATTGATTCATTTGTATGTAATTTTGATTTACAGTTAAGTGTTTGTGGGTTAGACAGCAATGGGAGAAGGGAGAGAACTTCGTTGTCTGAGACCAGTTGTCTTTATTTTGTGATCTGTGAACTGGTTCTGATTCCAATGAAATACATACAAAAATGGAGTGAGAGGATGCAGAAGCTTTCCGGGCAATTTGATGCATAAACACAAGATGAGTGAACTCATCTCATTGTACAAGGTATACCCCAGTTTCTGTTTTGTTACTTTCTATGTGAGTCACTTGCAACTTGAGCTGCTTACTTACATTGATCCAAGATAGACTAGGACCATAATTTAGTGTAGGTGGGCGGTAGTCTTAGGTCAAAATAGTTTGCTTTTTATTTTTTATCTATGGTTAGCATTTGTGTAAATGATTATTTAAACCAAACTGTGGCTAATTACCAATCAGAGTAAGTAGCTATAGAAAATGATACCTATTTTCCTTGCAAATAATTTGCATACACCTGAATATGTTTTCAATGAGTTTATGAAGCTACACATGGGTGGTTTTAATAACTAGTATTAAATATAGTAAATAAAGTAGAAATTATACAACACATGACATGCCAGGTGGAACGCCTTAAAGTCATTATGTCATTTGATCTTCTCACCTTAGAAATTAATTGCTTTATTAGCCTCAAATACACAGGAAGCTGAAGTACAGAATGGTTGAGTAAATTGCTCAAGGCCAAATATTTAGATGGTGTATTGAATTTCGTCTCAATAATACATAGGCTCTGTACCTCCTACAAGTGCTTTTCTATCTTTAGTATGTATGAAAGTCACCTGCAGAACTTGTTAAGGAGATTCCTGGTCCAGTAAACCTGGGAATTTCTAGAATTGCATTTCCAATGAGCTCTCAGGATATGCGTGATGCAGTGGTCAGCTGCCTGAGCAGTCCAGGACCTCAGGGAACCCTGCCCTTCTTCCCTGTGTGCTCTCCGCGTTCTCAGGATGAAGAGACCATCACAGAATCCTACAGTAAGAAGCACGAAGCTGACCTTAGTGTGAGAGCTGTGCTGTCTGGCACCGCCTCTCTGGGAAGAGCAGAGGACAGATGTCCCGTGACATGTTAGGGAAGCTCGAGTGCCGCACCTGGCAAGTATTGAGAAGTGCGGTGGGCGGACACCATCTGCAGAAGCCTCGTTAGTGGCTATTTGTTACCACGACCCCAGAAAACAATCAGTGTTTTCCTCCATTTGTGGAATTTTTCTTTTCTTTTATTTTAACCAGCAAACCTGTACACAAATATACTACCATCAAATTTCAGCTGCAATCTTCTTCACACCACTGTGTGAATTTTTACCCATTTAGTTGGCCCTAACTGAGCGGATTTCTTAGCCTGTGATGTGACAATATATCTATTCCCCGGTCTTTATCCATCTGTTGCTGGTGTGCTCAGGAAAGACACTCAACACATGGTTGTTGAAATTGCAAACATGGCAGAGTTTCTGAAAGGAAGTAGGATTCCTGAGGCTGGATGCTGAGAATGAGAGACAGTGAGCTCCGTGCACATGTGCGAAAGCGAGGCTGTGCCAGAAACGCCTGTGCACGTACGGCAGATGTTCATAGCTAGGATTCATAACCTGTAAGCATCTATAGCTCCCATTCGTTACCAACACAGTCACCAATGCACCTACTCAGAATGCTGTTGTGTGCACGTGTGTGTGTATGTATATACCTATATTCACATGAGTGTGTAATGTGAATGTGTGTAGACACATATATACATATGGAGAGAGAGAGAACAATTTATCTTCACTTTCCAGTGCATGCTATTATTAATCTTCCTAAAGTTAGGCACTGAGAATTACAAATGAATTAGCTCATTACCGGACAGTTAAATACTTATTGAAATATTAACAGTGTCATACAAATTCTGTGTATCATGTAGTTAAGGTTAATAAATTACTAACATCACTTATTTGTCCTAGTTTTTCTTATTGGTTTTATGTAAAACATCTTACTTTTAGAAATATAAGGCCAATGTTTAAAGGTCATGAAGACGTTAACTCACAATTTATATAACTACACATTTTTGCCCTAGAACTAATCATTTTCTCTATAAAGTATACTTTTGCAATTATACTCTTATTTAGTGCTCTGTGACTGATTAAATGTTTTAATGCTTCTTCCCAAGGGATTAACCTGGAAAAAGATATCCAGAAAAAATATAAAATAAAATATTGATATATTCATGGCAATTTAGGTAGTGCTACTGTTTTTTCTATTTTGAATAGATAAAGAGCAAAGATTTAATGTAATATATAAGCCATCAGTAAGTAATTATTTGAAGCAAGGATCAACTATTTGTTTAAATTATGCTTAAATTATGTTTAAATTATGCATCTTCCAAGAAGAATTAACAAGGTTGAAGCATCAACATTTTCTGTGGAATCATGTGCTTTATTTTCTTAAGGATATTAGCATTTAGCAAGATCTTCCGCTTTGGGCAGAAGATCTCACAGAGTGTCTGGCATGTAGGAATCAGTTCCGTCTTGATTCCGTTTGTTAACTGATTCAGCAACAGTCTTCTCTAATAACCTAAGCTATTGATCCAATGAAGACAAAGGTAGGTCTGCTAGGGAAAAAATCAGCGCTCAATTGTGTAGTCTTGTGCTTCTCAATCTTTACTGTGATGATGATCTTGTCACAATGCAGAGTCTGATTCCTCAGGTCTGGTGCCGGCTCTGAGAGTGTGCAGTTCTAACAGGTTCTCAGGTGATGCCAGTGTCGCCAGGATCCCAGCCACATTTTGAACAGTGATGTTTAGTGTCACTTCTGCAAACAACTGGTCTTCACTTCTTACAAGGTAACTCTGCAAAACAATTACATTATAAAAAAAGGTAAAATAAATTTTATGCTGAGGCTGTTAGAGTAAATAACATACAATGCAAGGTGATTTTTCATAGCTCTCTTTGTAAATTTTACTTGGTAGGACTTAGCAGTCCTGATATGTTTATAAAGCAGTGAAGGAAGTGTGTTCTTTCTTCCAACAAAGAAGTCTTAGTCCTGACTGGGGAATAGACCGAGGCTGCTGTCATTTCACTTAATTGACTGTTACTACCGGAGCGTGTGAATTTTCTCAGGTGAGTGCAGTGAAAACAAATTCTGTTTTAAACAAACATGGTTGGTTTACCCTGTAGGTCCTCCTCAATCTTTCTTCCCCAAACTAAAAAGTTTAATTTTGTGTGTGTCTTTTTTCCTTTATCTCTTTAAATAAGACTTTCCTATTTAGGAAGTTTTTAGAAAGCCTACAAGGTTGGCAGAGCTAGCCAATATTTCTTTTGTATGAGTACAAAGAAAGTACAATGTCTTGTGTTGGCAGAACTGTAACCCATTCCAAACTTATGGAACAGAAAAGGACTGTAAAATATAGTCCTCTGGAATGGAGTAATCACTCCTGAACTGTAACATGCCAAAGAAAGAGGACTCTCGCAGTTTGGCTCTGTGTTTGATAGCCCTAAAAACAGGCTATGAAAACAATGCTGTAACATCCTGCTGCTCTTAAAGTCTGGGTGGCTTGGTGATGCAGAGTTTATGGAACAATACACAAGATAATCCTTGAGCTGTTTCTTTTTCAAGGTCAAGTTCATACTAGCAATTACAATGGTGTTTGTTGAAGTCACTTGAATGGCAGGTATAAAGGTTGCCACTTAACCAAACTGGTTGATCAGGTGACTTTGTGAATTTTGCTCCTCACTTTTCCTATGAAAGAATCACTTGTGTGGAAAGACAAACATGTTATTGGCCTAGCCCAGTTAACCTTAACGCTAACAGTTACTTGGAGATAGACCCGTGACACATTCTCACAGAACTGAGTAAGATCCATTCACTTGATGAATAAGGTGAGATATTGATAGCCCAAGATTTAGGAACAGAAATTGACATTGGTGTTCTTTTTTTGATCATGTTACCTAAAATATGAACAAATGAGAACTTGATCCTGATACAGTGATTAGATTTTTTTAATTTGGGGTTTTCATCTTGTATATGGGCCTTTATTTCATAGTACTTTCTCATTTTCCCCCCTGCCTGTATATAAGCATATTTTAATATAATTAATTAGCAAAACTATAAAGTAGGCCTGAATTATCACAGATCATCTATGGTTGAGTATATTTATAGGATAGTTATAAATATACACCCATTATTAAGGTGAATATTTAACTGGGTATCAGCTGCTTATTACACGCTTTGTTAATAGTAAGGATTTTAAATTCTCCTTGGGAAAAGAATAGATGTTTGGGAAAACGAACTGTAAATTATTGTTTACACAATCACCCCTTTTTTCAGCAGCAAGAAAGTATTTTTATTTACTCCTTTTGTGCTTATGGTCATTATGTATGTTATCTACATCGGCATTTTAGTCATGATAGGAAAGAGTACTCTCTATAATATACAATCTTTAAATCTCAGAGACTTAAGGCAACCAGAATTTATGGGTCTTTCTGTGAGTTCTTTGTGATTTGGATCACTACAGCAGGCAGCGCTCCTCCCCAGTGACTCCTTGACCCTGCCCTCCTCACCCTGTGCTCTATGACCTTAGCAAAAGGGCCATTGGTGGTTCCAGCAACAGAAAAAGAGCAATTAAAGAATTATACGGGAGCTGTGAACTCTTGTTGCTTGCAAGGGACACATTTTACTTCTACTCGCATTTCATGGATACAATTAGTCAAATGAACTTGCTTACCTGCAAAGAAACTGAAAAATGTAGCTGGATCACATGGATGGAATATTGGGTTATGTATTTCAAAACAGAAAAGAGTTAAAAAAAATGTATGGCTTTAAAAGTAAACAATTTGGGGAAGAGAAGGAGAAGTGGCTGGGGATGGTCACTTCTTAATTATTTAGATATAGTTTCTTCTCCCCCTATAATAAAAAGTCATAAGCTTCGTTTCTGTACACCAATGATTCTCAATATCTCATTTGTTCCTAAGTCCTGAATAAAATAAAAAGAGGTGGTATTAAAGTCTGTCTAGTAAGTGCTCCCTGAATCCCAATGGGGTTTCATCAGAGAGAAAAAGAGAGAGAGAGAGATATTAAATCTCTGTGGGAGAATGTTTCCAATAATAAAAACTTCAGATATATTTTATATTTAATGTGATTGAGAAAGTCAGAAACTAAAATTGTGTAAGTTGGATAAAGCTCTAGAAAGTCGCTGGCTTTCAGTACTCATGGCAGCAAAGAGAAAGCTGTTTGGTAAATTTCCACATTACGTGGCTTCAGGGAAATGCCAATTTGTCCTTGGTTACCTAATTTAGGAGTGTCTGACCTTATCTGAGCTTTTGTTTGCCACACTCACTTTGAAGGTATATAATCTTTTATTCTTTTAATCACATATTATGAATTCTTCAGATATGAATAGTGTTATATGAATGTAATCCTTAACAAAGCTACCTAACCATAGTTATTTCAGGTATAATATAATTATGAAACAATTGCTACTCCCAAGATTTAAAAAAAGTATATAGTCTGGCAAGATAGTATAGACTGAAGGTAAAGATTCATGGAGGAAACTTAAGAACTCGGTATTCTTCAAAGGATTATGTGCATGAACAAAAAGTATTAAGCTGAAGTAATCATAGAAGGAAGTGTAGAATTTGTTCAAAAGCAAGTTGAGGCCTAACATTGAGTGCAAAATGCAAGCCGATGCTTGCATTTGTAATGATAGTGTAGGTTAAAGTTTGTCTCCGTGGCCATAGAATAATACTCAAATTCCCATGCAAGGACTGTATGAGTTGCATAAACAGTCTCCATTATAGCACTAATGAAAGATTCAAAGGGGCTTTATTAAAAGGTACTCAATAATTTATAGAGTCTTTAATAGACTCAAAAGTTTAGACATCAGATAGCTGAAAACCATAGGAAAAATAGGAATAGCAAAAATGTTTAACTATCATGGGATTATTCCGCAGCAGTTTGTTCCAGTGTGGCTTGTGGGCCACACAAAATCAACAGGATTTTGCACTGTTGATCTGTGTACCAATTCTGATCTGGGATAAGGGAAAGTGCTTGCTGGGATTGCCAACCAACCACATTGCTGGGCACACAATTTAATTTAGGTGAAAATATTTTCACAATGAGACTCATTTCTCATTGTGAAAATATTTTAGGTGAAATGAGACTTTATTTCTCATTGTGAAAATATTTTAGGTGAAATGAGACTTCATTTCTCATTGTGAAAATATTTTCACCTAAACTAAATGGTGTGCCCAGCAATGTGGTTGGTTGGCAATCCCAGCAAGCACTTTCCCTCCGTCAAAGACTTTTCCTCAGTCAAAGACACAGGATGTTAACAAATGGAAACAAGGTCTTGTTCTGGTTCAGGTTGTGCACTTTAAGTAGCGCTGTTCTGAAGACACATCACTGCCTTCACTCTCCGCCATGTGACACCTGTGGTTCAACTCTATCACAGTTCATTAAAGAAACCCAAGAAACAAATGACTTCCTCACTTTATTTGCTTGAAATTCAATCCTCCTTTTTTTTAAACCATTAATTTTATTTAAATATATATATTTTTAAATAATTTTATTAAATCATAATTGTGTACATTGGTGCAATCATAGGGCACAATGTGCTTCATATACAATCAGAAATATTTTGATCATACTGTTAGAGATAGCTTTCATGGCATTTTCTTGATCACTATATAAAGACATTGATACTCTACATTTAATAAGTTTCACCAGTACCCTGCTAAGATGCACCGTAGTTGTGATCCCACTAATTGCCCTCCCTCCACCCATCCTCCCCCCTCCTCTCCCCTCCCTTTCCCTTTTCCCTGTATTCTTGTGCTA
>CAUYON010121803.1:0-29046 GCA_963573935.1 Arctocebus calabarensis
TCAGATCCCAGTAGTGTATTTTTGATACTGCTTCCATTGCTTTGGGGGTCCTCCTCATGAAGTATTCGCCCAGGCCAATACTTTCAAGAGTGTTCCCCGCACTTTCTTCTAGAATTTTTATAGTTTCATGTCTTATGTTTAGATCTTTAATCAGTGTGAGTCTATCTTCATTAATGGTGAAAGGTGTGGGTTCAATTTCAGTCTTCTACAGGTCGCCAGCCAGGTTTCCCAGCACCATTTGTTGAATAGGGAGTCTTTTCCCCACTGAATGTTTTTAACTGGCTTGTCAAAGATCCAATAGCAGTATGTATTTGGGTTCATCTCTTGGTTCTCTATTCTGTTCCAGACATTCACCTCTCTGTTTTTGTGCCAGTACCATGCTGTTTTGATCACTATCGATTTATAGTACAGTCTCAGGTCTGGTAGAGTGATCCCTCCTGCTTTGTTTTTATTTGTAAGTAGTGTCTTGGCTATTTGAGGTTTTTTCTGGTTCCATATAAAACAAAGCAATATTTTTTCAAGGTCTTTAAAATATGACATTGGAGCTTTAAAAGGCATTGCATTAAAATTGTATATTGCTTTGGGAAGTATGGACATTTTATCAATATTGATTCTTCCCAACCAAAAGGTGAGCAGAATGCATTCTAGAGAAAAGAGAAAAAAAAAATAAAGAAAAAAGACATCACTGAGAAATACAGAATAGTAGATCAGGACCATTTCTTCATGTACGTTGAAAAAAGGCTGGAAAGAAATTAAAGGTCCAATTTGTAAATAAATAGACTGTATCCTGCTAAGAATACTTAATAAGCAAATGTAAATGTAAGTCAATATACAATACCAGTTAACTTGTGTAAGATACCACTTTAATTATTTACCTAGGCTAATTTTTCTTTAAAAATATGAATACTTCAATATATGATGTACATCAATAATATGAACTCTGAAAACAGACTACCTTGTACCTGTACAAGTTTCTTAATCCCTCTGAGTCTCAATTTTTTCTTCAGCAAGACTAAAATAGTATACCTAATTCTTGAGGCTAAGGTAACATTCAGTTTAGAAAAATATATGTAAAGCATCTAGACAAGCATTTTTCTAATAGTAAACACTCAAATATTTACTATTGCAAGTATATCCATTTAACAAATTACTTGTTTAAATTAATTCATTGACTTAGGGAATTGATATAGAAAATAGATGGCAGAGTTTGGATAAGAATGCCTCTATTATCAAAGTCCATATTCTCAAGATTTGAAATTCATGTATAATATGGAATATAAAACATATGCTTCCAGGAAAATTAAAACTACTTAGTTTTGGACACAGTAATAATGAGAAATGTCCATGACTACAAAACACAAGACAGGTAGGTACTCAGGTCTGCTATTTGAGACAGTAATCTATGATGTAATAATAAAATAAAGATGTTTGTAACACACAGTTGGCACTGTTATTGAAGTTATTTTTTAGGCAAGATTGGCCACAAATTTCATATAGAACTAAGGCGAGTTGGGTCAGAGATGGAGGCGTACAAAGGACATTCACAAAGAGCAAACAAAAAGTGGCCCAATCTTTGAAATAGTCCTATCTAATTGAGTTTTAGTTTTGTCATGTCTCTAAATTCAACCACCCATTTATGGGAAATACAGATGATAGAGAATACTATCAGCGAAATTCAGCCTGTGGGAAACACTCCTGAAAAATTTGTGTCGTTTTTCCCAATTTATTGCCAGTGTTGGGATGGTGAGACGGAGAGAGAAAGAGTTGAAGCTGAAAACCTAGAGGTTAAAAGAGCCTTAAAGACAGTTGCTGGTTGCACACTACAAGTCTTGTCTGGTTCCAGTTGCAAATGCATATTTTGTAAACTGCCAACTAAATTTCTTAGGACAACTAAAAATTTGAATATTGACATAAAATTCCATTATTAAGATAATTAATTGTTAATTTATAAATATCTGAGTGGTTTTGTCATTGTGTTTTTTTAGAACTTGTATTTTTATGTCTTTTCTTTTTATTTATGTATTTATTAGACTATTATAGAGTACACATATTTTGGAAGCATAATTTGCATTTATATTTTTCCAGTCAAAGTTACTAATGTTTATACTATTTTAGTCTTACAGATCACGTAACCCAGAATAGGTTCATTGCCATCGCACCAGTTAGATGTGAATTTACCATATCCTCCCACCTATTTGATGACCATTGAGTTTTATTTCCATATGGGTACCTACGTGTTTATTGACTAGTTCAAAATTAGTATTGGGTGATGTTTGTTTTTCCATTCTTGCTTTACCTAGAAGAATGGTCTCCACTTACAGCCAACTTGTTCCACAAGACACTAGATAGCTATATTTATAGCTGAGTAGTACTCAGTGGAATACACATACCAGATTTTACTAATCCATTAGTGTATTGATGAACACATGGGTTGTCTCCACATCTTTGCAATTGTGATGTTTGCTGCTATGAGCATTTGAATGCAAGTGTCTTTTTGATAAAATATCTTGTTTTTTTTCCTTTGAGTAGAGACCTAATAGTGGCATTGCTGGATCAAAAGGTAGGTCCGCTTTTAGTTCTTTGAGATAGCTCCATACTATTTTCCACAGAGGTTATACTAGTTTGCGGTGCCACCAACAGCGAATGAGGGTTCCTTTCTCTGCACATCCACTCCAGCATCTCTTGCTTTGCGACTTTTTGATAGGAGCCATTCTCATGGGAATTTACATGATAGTGTTGCTTTGATTTGCATTTCCCATTTGTATTGTGTTTAATTTTTAAAGAACATTTAACTTTTAGAGGTGCATGGTGATTAAATCTTTTTTGATACATGACCTACGGGATTTGTTTTAAAATAATTGTAAGGAATATGGGGTACATCATAAAATAAGATTGTGAGTTGATGGCTGTGGATATTGGATGTTGGATACAAGGGGATTAATTACACCACTTTTGATTTGTGCATATGTTTACATTTTCACATTGGATATTTCATATACATACAAAACTTAATGGATATATGTGATGCACATTGGATAAAAAATGTTTAAGTTAATAAAGTAAAGCAAACATCAAAGAAGAAGCCTTTCGAGAGACCTAAAAAGGTCTCACTCAAAATGTAAGCCAAGTTATGATGGGCTTTAAAAACATTAAGAAGATTGCACCAAGATCAAGTAAAATAAGGCAGGCTTAATTAAGTGAATCTGACAATATTGAAATGTTTTATGACATCCCTATTTAATTATTGCCACACAATCATATAATCAGGCATTTTTATCAGTCTTCAATTTCCAAATATTCTTCAAATCTCACATGTATTTCTTCCTGCTGTAAGGGGCTAACTCTTTTTCACATATCACCTACATTTCAGAATACTCTTTTCTTTTACATATCACCTTAATGAAAAAAATTATCATTACATCTGGACTTCTGCACTATAAAAGCTTATAACTGATTTTTTTTTTAATTAGGCCTTATTCCCCTCTGGTATACCCCTTAGCAACTGTATCTCGTCATCATAGTATTAGTTGTTAAATGCTAAGATCCAAACCCTTTAATTTCTTCCTTTGGCTACTGATTTCACTAAGAAAATAATTTTACTATTTATATTAACATCCTTAATACTACCAAGGGGTAACATCTTACCCCAGGCAGGGTAAGTATGATAAAATTGATAAAAGTTATAACAGTTGAGGAGGACAAGGAGAAAAAGAAACTCTTATACACTGTTGTTTGGAATATATATTAATTTATATTTCAACTGTTGTTGGAATATACATTTTGGTCTCTGTGAAAACTTCTCAGAGAACTGAAAACAGAAGGACATTTGATTCAACAATCCCAGGACTAACTACTTCTCACTCTGACCCTCCTTCCTTCCGCTTTCAGCTATAAGGACACTTGTGATTATATTGTGCCCACCTGTCTAATAATCTCATTGTGCCCACCTGTCTAATCTGCATAATCTCATCCCTGAAATATTAATTTAATCACATTAGCACAATTCCTTGGCATACAGATCATGTATTCACAGAATCTGAGGATTAGAATGTGAGCATTTCAGGGAAACATGGTTGTATATGTTCCACTAATTTTGCACTTACTGATTTGAAAAACTACTAATTACTGATTTGCCTTAATAGTAAAGTATCTAGATCACTCTTTCTTCAGACTCTTTTTCCTCTCTCTACCTGCATGTTCTAGTTTATCTGGTTTTCTGTACATAATGCATTTCATACCCTTGTAATGCCTTTCTCAAGTAGAAGCAATCTTGTACAATAGTTATTTCTAATTGGTTGTTTAGTAGTAATTTGACATAATGCAAATGTGAATTTTTCTAAGCTTCATTTTACTAGCATGTAAAATAGAAAAAGATAGCAGAACTAATACATGTAAAATAATTATAGTACCTCATGGGAGAAATAATGAACAAAATTTAGCTACTATAATTATTATTGTTATCATTACAGCTTAGTAGAAAAATAGATCCTTCTATTGTTCTTTTCCATTCTACTTACTGTGTCGGGAAATTACACAGCCTTTGATCCCAGGAGTAGTATTGATTTCCTATTTTATACCCATTTTATTAGAACCATAATCCTCTATGTCTTACAAATAAGAGAACATTTTATTTTTCCTTGAAGACAAAGTACTTAAATCAGCCTATGATTATGCTTGCATTAGAATTGAGTTCTGTAATTTTTCAAGATCTATACAGAGTTATATCTGGAACATACATATATAAATTTCACATTCACCACAGTAGCAGAAGGTTTTATCCTGATCATGATCATCACGTCTATAACCACATTTAAGCATCATCCTGGTAACAAGGAGACATCTTTACATTCACAACTTGATGTTCTCCAATTATCAATGCGATAATATGGGAGGTGGATCACATTATTTCATTATGTTCATTACTCCATTATAGTGTTTTTATGTATTATCTTACATATTAGCTCCTTAATGAATTTGTGGATTTTATTATGAATAGTTAAAAAAAAAAAAGTAAATTGGATAGTTGCTGGATAAGGAAAGAAATAGTTTAGGGAACTGGCCTATGATAAAATGATAAATCAGACTGTTAAGAGAAACAATTAAAAGAATTAAAACTTAGACACCTGTAACACAGTGGTTATGGCACCAGCCACATACAGCAAGGCTGGCAGATTCAAATATAGCCCAGGTCAGGTAAACAATGACAACTGCAACAAAAAAATAGCTGGGCGTTGTGGTGGTCGCCTGTAGCCGCAGCTACTTGGGAGGCAGAGGCAGGAGAATCACTTGAGTTCAAGAGTTGGAGGTTGCTGTGAGCTGGGACACGACAGCACTCTACGGAGGGTAACAAAGTGAGACTCTGTCTCATAAAAAGAAAAAAAAATTAAAACTTTAGTGGACCCTGAGTATGCACTATGTATTTTTAGATAAAATAATTTTATTTCGGCTCACCACCTGTGGCTCAACAGGCTAGGGCGTCAGTCACATACACCTGAGCTGGCGGGTTCGAGTCCAGCCCGGGCCCACCAAGCAGCAATGACAGCTGCAACCAAAAAATGGCCGGGCATTGTGGCGGGTGCCTGTAGTCCCAGCTACTTAGGAGGAGGACGCAGGAGACTCGCTTGAGCCCCGAAGTTGGAGGTTGCTGTGAGCTGTGATGCCACAGCACTCTATCCAGGGTGACAACTTGAGGCTCTGTCTGAAAAGAAAAAAAAATAGTTTTATTTCGTAGTTTTTAATCCTTCGTCATAGCCTTCACCCCTCTGCCATTTCTTCGTCATCATACCATCCCTGTCTTTATCCCTGAAGCTGAAATTTCACCAGCAAGTGGCACCAGCTGTGTGATTGTGCCTAATTGATTTAAACATGGTAAGCCTTACCATAATATTGAAATTATGAATTATTATTAGGAGGAAAACCTCATGTCAGAAGTATTCTTCTGAAAACTAAAGGGGATACATTTGTACATACACACACATACATGTGTGGAAGCCATTCATCAGTATTTTTGGCATTGTTATCCATCAATTTTATTCCCTCTTCTTGTTTGAATGTGACCAATTTATTTTGAAATGCTTTCTGGAAGTTGTGTGGGTTTTAAGAAATATGGCACTACTGCGATAAAAAGACGGTAAGAAGGATTAACTACAAATATGTCTTACATTCAGGTGATGCACCGTGTTGTTTTCTAAATACTTTATCCCTTTTAATCCTAACCACACACACATTGACACAGAACAAGGTAAAATCAGGTATTTGTGATTGCGCAGCTAATAAATATCAGAGATAAATTCTGATCTCACGTTCTCTAAACAGGAACTTTAACTACAATGTGCCAAATGAACACGAAAATATAAATCTAAAACTTGTTTTTAAACTCATACTAGTATTATTTGTTGAGACTAATTCCAAGAATTCAGCATTAAAATTAATGCTAATTTGTATGCATAATGTTTATACAAATTAAATTTTTAATAGTAAAATTAAAAAGTAAAATAAAATACCTATAAAAATCCTAAGTACACTATATTAACTGTGACATTTTCAAGCAAGATTTTTAATGTATTAAATCAAAGAGGATATACTTAAAGTTTTTTATAAATACAAAAGCTAATTTGAGTAAATGTGGAAATATTCCACAGATCAATAACAATGTTTTTTTAATATATTATTTTTTAATTTTTTAAATCATTTCTGAGGGTCAAAACATGCTTTTCCCCCCCTGGATTATTTACATGTTTAATTTATAACATTAAAGTAATTAAACAGCCAAAGCAATCTATATTTTGTCACATATTAATTTTGTGTTGGTTGAATGTCCTGTGTAGAAATATTTGTTTTTATGAAAAAGATAATTTCCTGTTTGAATTGTCACATGAATTTAAAATATATTAACACTTAACGAGTGTGTAGTTCAAATTTAATTTGATTATGATACATTATGATTATTACAATACAATATTTAAAAGTTGTTTGATAGGCTTTATTGTTTAGGGAAGTTTCAGGTTCACATCCACATCCTTGAGAAAGTATTGAGATAGCCCACAAACCCTCCACCTTCCCACTGGGATAGCCTCCACCATTATTAACATTCCTCACTAGAGGATTAGATGTGTTGCAATTGAAGGAACTACGTTGACACATCATTATCATCCAAAGTCCACAGTAAAAGTTCACTCTTGGCATTGTACCTTCTACAGATTTGCACCAACCAGTACTGAAATGGACCCATCACTAATTCATCACACAGAGGAGTTCACTGCCTTAAAAGTAGTCTGTGCTCTACCCGTTTCCATTCTGGCCCTGGCAACCACTGATCTTTCACCTATCTCCGTAATTTTTATATTTCTGGAATGTCATACAGTTTGAATTAGACATTGTGCGCCCTTTTCAGATTGGCTTCTTGTCTTCTTCTTACTTAAATTTGCTCTCCTTTTCTTATTTTCCTATAATGGATTTTAGATTTTTCTTATTTTCAAATACCAGCGCCCAAACCCTGACTTCGCTGATTCTCACAAATTTTGAGAAGTTGCATTTTTATTTAGCTCAAAATATTTTTAACATCCCTTGAGATTTTTTCTTTGATCTGTTATTAGAAGTATGTTGTTAAATCTTTGAATCCTGGGGGATTTCTCATGTATTTTTCTGCTACCGATTTCTGATCTGATTCCTGGGTGGTTGGAGAGCAGGCATTGTATAATTTCTATTTTTGAGATGTGTTAAAGATTTGTTTTGTTTCTTTTTTCCTATGGCCCACAACGTTATCTATCTTGTGGAAAGTTTCTGCTACTGTTGGATGGAGGCGTCGGTAGATGTCCGTTGTAGCTGGTTGACGGATGGTGCTGTTGAGTTCAACTATGCACTTACTGATTTTCTGCCTGCTGGGCTTGTCCATTTCTGTGAGTGCTGAAGTCTTCAGCTGTAATAGTAGATTCTTCTATTTCTCCTTAGACTTCTAGGAGCTTTGTGCCTCCTATAGTTTGATATTTTGTTGTTTAGGCACAAACACTTTAAAAATGGTTATGCTTTCTTTGAGAGTTGACTCCTTTATTATTTCATGATTTTTTCCTTAACCCTGATAACTTTCCTTGCTTTAAAGTGCACTGTGCCTGAAATTAATGTAGGCACTTCTGGTTTCTTTTGATTGGTGTTATCATCATAGATCTCTCTCCATCCATTTACTTTTTGTCTACATATGTCTTTAATATAAAGTGTGTGTTTTGTGGGCAACAAAAGCTGGGCTTTGTTTTTTGACTCACGGTGACAGTCTATGTCTTTGTGTTTGTGCATTTTTAACCACCTATATTTAAAGTGATTGCTGATGTAGCTGCATTGAAATCTACTATATTTGTTGCTATTTTCTATTTGGTTCCTTTATTCTTTGACACTATTTTTACATTTTATTCTTCTTTATTTTGTGATTGTTTTTACTGAGACTATCCTAAGGTTCTATTTTCCCTTCCTCTCTGTTAATTCAAGTAACCCTAGCATATGTCAATCTGCTTTTGATGCTTGCCCTGTCTCTTCAAATTGTGGGTTTTTTCTTTTTCCTTTTACTATGAAATGTATTTCTTCTCTTATTAGTTGAACATGATACACTGTGTAAAGGGAATTGCTGTAAAAAGCCCTTTAATAATGTGATAGCAACATGTGGTACAGAGGAGAAGTGCTTGTTAACTGTTAGTCTTTTAGTGACTCTGGGTTGTGAACAACACATAGGATTCATAGATTTTTATTTTCTCTTGTCTCCACATACTTAGTGAGATAGGGTGGCTAGCTGGAACTGTTATTAACAAAAATTAGGCCGTATACATGTTTGTGGTTATAGGAATGAAGTATATCATTCTGAAGTCAGGAGTTTCAGTGTTCTTGGTACCAGAATAGAGTTCTTTGTGCTTGATAGAGAGATTTTTATCCCTTGCCCTGTCCCCATTCTTTTGATTTCAGTGCCTACCTCACCACTTTATGACATCTCTCATTTAGTGCCAACTTATAAGGGAGAACATGTGTCTGTTTTCCTTTCTTGAGATGCTTCACTCAGGATAATGGCCTCCCATTCTATCTAGGTTGCTGCAAAAGACATTATTTCATTCCTTTTTATTGCAGAATAATATTTCATGGTATTTATATAAACCTATATTTTCGTTACCCATTCATTTGATGATGGCTACCTAGGCTGCCATCTTTATCTTTGCACTCATGAAATGTGCTGTGATAAACATTTGGGTACAAGTATCCTACTGATAAAATGGCTTCTTTTCCTTTGGGTAGATACTCAGTAGTGGAATTGCTGGATCAAATGGTAGGTCTACTTTTGGTCTTTTGAGTTACCTCCATACAACTTTCCACAGTAGTTATGCTGGTTTGCATTTCCATCAACATTTTTGGTATGTTCTTCTTTCACTTGAAGGCTAGAAGGGTTGGAGTTTTGTGTTTTTCTTCTGTCAGGTAAGATCTGCTAAAGCATCAGAAGGTTAGGCTGTCTAGAGATATTTTGTTTTGGTTTGTTTTTGTTTTTGTCCTTCATGAAGACCTCATTAAGCACAACACAATGTTCTGGAGATCCTCAGAATGATTCCTTTACCTTCCTACAGCTGAAAGCATGAGGGTTTTGTTTTTTGTTTGTTTGTTTGTTTTTAATCTGAAGTTCACTGTGATAACCTAGTCAAGCTCTTACAGATAAAACTTTCAAAAATATGGAGCCTCCCAATGATTGGGTTTCCCCAGGATTTTTAACTTCTCAGACTCTTCCACAAAAGACTCCTTATTTGTTAAATACATTTTAGTTTTTTCTAACCTGATAGCGGTTCCTATGAAGGTTACTTTTTGTAGCTTCTACTCTGTAAAATTGTGAAAACTTTAGTTATTTTTTATTTGCAATGTAAATACTTCCACATGGGTAGGAAATCTGCATGTTTGCTCTACTTCAAAATAAGTGACTCGTGCACATGACTGTTACATGCTCAAGCGAGCTCCACAGTGTAAGTCATTAGTACTCTTTAGTCATTAATGTATATTTTGCTTATTTTCATAATCAAATGGCTAGAAGATTTGAAATTCCTTTCTTCCTGTCTATTTTTAGGGATCAAATTCAGGAGATCTTTGGAAAAGTGACTAGACAGCTGATATGTGGTTATAGGGAATCCGTCAATAAATGGATAAGATCTAAAATCAGCATGCAGGACCATTTTCTTTTACAGAATCCACCACTGCAAAATCTTATAAAATTCTATTTTAAGGCTGCACAAATTAATCAACCAGGTATCTTTTGAGCCAAATCCTTGTACTCTCTACATCTTAAGCATGTCAAAGAACAGAATATAGGCTCTGGCCGTTTCCTGATTTTTAAAAAAGTCTTCTTTTGATCACATACTTCTGCTCATTATTTATATTTTCTTTCCCTCGTCTCTCATAGTTTATTTGTCTCTCTCTCTCTCTCCCTCTCTCTCATCTCCACTGTCTCTTCCTCTCTCTCTCTCTCACACACACAACTCCAGACACAAATACAATGTAAATAATACCAGAATCATACATAAATCATTTTAAATAATAGCTCTGTCACTGAGTATCTTTGAGAGTGTGGATATGTTATTCGGTTACACTGAGGCTCATTTTCCTCATCTATGAATTAGGGATTAGAAACATTCATCTCATTTATTGCTATGAGTTTCTAATAAGGAGATATCTGTTTAAGTGTATGTTATTTAGACTTGGAAAAATATTATATAAAATTGTTCTATTATATATGGTCACAATTTCCAGATTATTTACCTTCCTTTTAATAGTAAATAATATTTATGTTCAGTAGGTTTGTATGTTATACACATGTGTTTAGATCTACACAAAAATATATTGACCACTGACAAAATATTAGCCAAAAATAGCTGAGAGGAAAAGTTAAGATGAAATGTTAACAACTCATTCCACTTCTATTTGGAAATTACTAATTGAATGAATGACCCTCAATAAAACCTCCATTCAGTGGCCTGAAAAGGAATCTTTTTCATAAACATGTTAATGGCATTTATTAATGGAGAGAGGTGTTTCTATAAAATAATTTCAAAGGATCTTCTTGCTCAGATTAAATTTATTACTGCAATGAATGCGAATCTGTGCAGTTGAGGGGCCTGGCTGATTGACGAATAAAAACATAAGCATGATCTATTTGGTAATTAAGAGTATGTAAAAGATAAGTGTACCCAAACTGAAATTGTGCCATTTAATAAACAAACTTTTTTGGCCGACTACTGAGATCCCCATCCTCTACCACAATTTTCTCAATGCCATGAATATATTAATGAACATTTTTTAGCCTTTGGAATTTGTTCTGAATATGTAAAAGTACATGTGTTTAACCTTTGTTTTGTAATAGTCAAAAACAAAACTGATTACTATAACAAACCAAACTGTGTCCAAATGCAAAGAACAAAATAGAACGTTTTCCTTTTCTTGTCTCTTCTTTTTTTTTTCCCCAATGATGAATTTGATAAATTTGAAAACTTTTGGATAACAATATCTCCTCTTTGCCTTATGTTTGGTATATTCTTTAAGTCTTAGGAAAGCTTAATGCAAGAAAGGATGTGTGATGTGTGTATCTACCCAGGGAATTCAACCCTGTGGGCTAACAAAGCTTCTAATTTCTATCTATATATCCTATCTATCTACCAATCAATCTGCCTAATAAAAGTTTATCATTAATGATTTCTATATACTACTGATAATGATACCTTTCATTATCTTCTCTTTTAATTCTTGTCAAAGTCATGAAGAAAATAAATGTTATCAAATGCAAAAATCTCCCTTCTATAATTATGTGACTTAAGAATTATTTTTTACCAAATGAATCATCTATAAACGCATAATTACATGACTACGACCAAATAATAATTATGTGATCATTACAGTTAAGGAAGTAACATAGCATTTTTCATACATCTTATCAATTAACAAAATAATAAAATAATTCTACTTATTTTACCTACTAACTTCTCTGAACAATTGAACTTTTCACATAGCCACCAAATGCACTTTTATTGTAACAATTTCTCTTATTATTTTAGTTTATGTTCATAAAAGTCAAAATATAGCTTCGCATCGGTAATACTGTTCTTCATATGTATTACATAAATGGGAAGGAGGGAGGGAGGGGGAGGGAGAAAAAGGAGCTATAATTTATATTTTCTTTCTTTTCCTTATTCTATTCTACACAACCATTCTTTCTCTCTTTTTCTCCCTCTCTCTGTCTCTCTCTCTCTCCCCCCCTTTCTTAAATACATACAATGTAAATAATACAAGAATCAGAAGTTAATCAATTTAAATAACATTTATGCCACTCATGCTCTTTGAGACTGCGGATAAGTAATTTAATAATTCTGAGGCTAATTTTCCTCATCTGGGACTTAAGGATAAAAACACTCATCTCTTATTGTTACTGTGAGTATCTAAGCAGTAAATATAAGGTTAAGTTTAATAAAAGTTATTATAGTAATCAGGGTTTTGTTGAATTTGTGCTATAAACAGATATTACATGTATGTAGTTTTAAATACGCAGAATAAAATTTAAAAAGTCAAAAAAGTACATTGATATGATCAAGGCCACTGAGAAAATAGTCATAGAAGGTGTGGAACTAGGGGCTGTGCCAAATATACATTTTTTATTAAATGACCCCATTTCAGTTTGGGTGATACTGAAAATCAGTATATCTATATAAGATGTATTTATCTTATATTTCACATACCCTTAATCACCAAATAGAACATGTTTATGTTTCCTCTCCTCGACCAGCCAGGGCCCCTCGGATAAATACATTCTAGTTCATTCATAACAATTTAATCAATTCTAGTTCATTCATAATCAATCTAATCAATTTAATTGGCCCAGGAAAATCCTTTTAAATTATTTGTGGGTAGGAACCCCTCTCTCCATTAATAAATGTCATTAGCATGTCTATGAAAAAAACTTGCTTTAAGGTGATTTGTAGAGGTCTTGTTGAGAGTCATTCAGCTAGTTGTTACCCATAGTGTGGAGTGAGTTATTTGTTAACATTTTTTTTCTTTCTTAATGCTTTCTTTTCAGATTTTATAGTCAAATGTATTGTCGGTAGTTAGCATATTGCTGGGGCAATTTAAAGTTCTGCTGTAAATTAGAGGCCTACTGAAGAGAAATATCCCAGGTCACCCGAAACTCAGCTCCTGCAAACAGCCAGGTGCTGAAAATGTAGCACACACGCTGGGCTTTCGAAGATGATTCAAGAAACAAATAGGATGTATAGTGATTACATTTTAAATTGATTATATTTGATGTAATAATGTTTTAGATATATAATTTAGCTAAATACAGGGTGGACATAAATTTCATGTGCTATTTACATTATACATGTACTTCATGTCCACCCAGGACATAGTTACAGTTAATAATGTTCATTTCTTTTCAGTCCTTTCTAAAAATTAAAACTACGTTTATATTTTGAATTGATGTTTCATATTCCATTTCTATTGAACCCCACCATGCTAGATATCTCATTTTGAATTATAGACGAATAGGATACTTTCTATCTGTCACATGGAGCCTGGGAATTTGGCATTTAAAATCTTTATCAAATTAATTTTCTATTACTACATAACAAAATACCAAAATTTTAGTGCCTTAAACCCACACTGATTTATGATCTTCCCTGTTTGCATGCTACAGTTTCAGGTGTGGTTTGACTGGATTCCCTGCCAAGGGCCTCACATTGGAGGTGTTGAGTGGCAGATCTCTTACACGGAAGCTCTGGAGAAGCTCCCACTTTAAGCTCATTCAGGGTGATGGTAGAATCCATTCCCCTGGAGCGCTATCTGAGTTCTAAGAAGCCAAGTGCTGTTTCCTGCCATGCAGGCCCCTCCATCTTTAAAGCCAGCAAACAGCTGTGGAATCCTTCCCTGTGGTGCGACTCGGGTTCTCTTCCCTGTCTCCGACCTCCTGCATCAGACTTGAAGGCTCATGTGATTATGTCAGGTACACCTGGATAAACTCTCCTTAATTAACTGTAGGTTAACTCATTAGCAACCTAAATTACATTCTCCATATGTGTTTTTCCATTTAATGTAATCACAGGAGTATTTATAAACTGAACACCTGAAAAATCACAATAGTGGGAAGAGGCAAGAGGCACCTTGAAAGCAGATAGAGTTTCTGATCAAGTAAGTGAATATGACTAAAATTTCTCATGTGCGATAAGGTTGTATGTGAGGGTTGCAAAGGAAAAAGGAACTGGCTTTCTTTCTTTAAGCATTAAAATATACTTACGTCTGTTTAAAATTTTAAATTTACATGAAAATGTCTGTGTTTATCATGTATGACATTGTTTGAAGTATGTATATATGTGGAATGACTAACTCTAATTATCCTATGCCTTATCACACATGCTTATCATTTTTGTGGTGAATACACTTTATACTCACCTTCTTAACACTTTCAAGAGTATGATCCACTGTTAACTATATCCTCATGATATGTAATGGATCTCTTGAAATATTGTTTCTATCTAGTTAAAAATTTGTATCCTTTGACCAACATCTTCCCATGCCCATTCACGATTCCCAAACACTCTAGCATCTGGTAACCACCATTTAACTTTCGACTTTTGTGAAGAGATCAACATTTTCATATTTCACATATGAATGAAAGAGTACAAGAGTTGTTTTTCTGTGCCTAGTTTATATTGTTTAACATGATGTCCTCCAGTTTTATCCATGTTTTCACAAGTGACAAGACTTCTTTTTATGGCTGAATACTAAGTATTCATTCTGTATTGATACCACATTTTCTCCACTCATTCATCTCTTGATGAAGACAGGCTCATTCCATCTCTTAGCTCTTTAAATAATGTTTTGACGAACATGGGAACACAGATTTTTTTCAACATAATGATTTCATTTTCGCTGAATACATACATGAGTGAGATTTCTGGATTATAACATGCTCGAATTTTGACAAACTTCCATACTACTAATTTAAGAAGTAGTTTTCAACATTTACATCTAGATCTACTGCAGATAGTTTATTTAAATCAAATGAAACAGTTATTATTAGAGACTCTGTGACATTAATGTATTAGGTAGCTGTGTGCATCACGCCTCTCTGTTCTTGTTAAAACAAAGGGCCTTAGAAAGAGTTTGGTACCAATTAGGTGCTCAGCAAATAATCCTAGATTGAATAAATAGAAATTGTCTGTTTTCTAATTCCACTTCTATTTCTATTTCCTATAGTATGTGACTTAAAGTTTCTAAGGAATAACTTTTTTGGTGTGGAAGTGTCCAAATGCAGCCCAGAGGCTGTATGTGGATTATATTAGGATTTTTTTTTTTTGCTTATCTATAATGTCAATATCACAAAAATTACTCACAGATCATTTTTTTCCCATCAGCTTTCATTAGTGTTTGTGTATTTAATGTGAAGCCCAAGACGATTCTTCTTCCAGTGGGGCTCAGAGAAGCCAAGTGTTTGGAGTAACATTCCTTTTCTGCTGGTATCCACTTGAGAGTGTCAAAAACTTTCATACAATATTGAAAACCAGTAAAACATTGAGAAATGAAGTTCTCTAAGAACCTAAATTTCCAAATTGAGGAAATTTTTCAAATTGCCTCAATCTACATGTTATTCTGATGGCCAGCTCATATGGTGGGATGCAAATTATTTTGAGTTTACTCTTCTCATCTCAGTGACGATTTTTATTGGCTGATTACTATTGATTATGAACTTCATAATGTGTTATTATAATATTATTACTAATGAAAGTGGAATGAGCCCATTATGCTATATTTTGGATCAATTTCTACTCTGAATTTATTATATTCACCAATTTTAAATTTTTTATTGCTCTATCATACACCTAGTCATCCTAAAACCTTTCCAACAAATTCATTTGGTAGTTTAGTTGACATATGGTAGAGGTTAACTCTCCTGACTCATATCCCAATACTTTGGAAAATACATAGATAAATAATAAATAAGCAGAACTACACTTTTCCATTCAGGTAGAAGCCATAAGAACAGGGACTTTCACTATGGTCACCTCTTCCTGGCACAGTGATTGTGGAAGCCCATGTTAAAGTGGAGTCTGTAGCTGCCTGAGCCTGAGTGACAGGAGAACCAGAACCATCTCCAGTAGGAACATCTGAAACAACCGCTGAATGTGTGGGAAGTTTTGCTACCACAGCGCCAGATAACCTTTCCTGGCACATTTGGAAGCAAATGTTACCATGTCCCCAAATAAAGTTTTCAGCATTGAAGAAAAATATTTGTGTATCATACAAATAATGATCTGTATATCAGATGGAAGAAAAGTATAATGAGAATAACCACAGTAGAAGACTGAGAAATGAGGAATTCACTCAAAATTAGATGTGAATCTTGTATAGACCTGTGGGGGGGAGGAAAAGAGAAATTCACCAAGAGTCCAATTAACTCCTTCTGCTTTGCCTCTTTCCAAATTTGTCCTATGGTAAATTGCTTAATCTCATTGAGACAGTTTTTTCTCAGTTGGGAAATGAGCATAGTAACACATTAATTTACTGCACTATGGGGTTTTATAAGGACACACACACACTCACACACACATGCTTTATATGCATGGTTTTATGAAAGTATATGTGAACACATAGATTATAAAAGTTTATATGTGTATATGTGCCCAAGCAATAATCAATGAACTGTGAAGTGCTTATAGAAATATGGTTACTATCGTTTTGAATGCCCCTTTTTAACTACCTTTCAGATTCTTGTCCATTATGCTCTGCCAAGTCTTTTGAAGTAATTACTATAATTTTGGCATAATTTCTAAGGCAGTATTTCTGTCCTCATGAAACTCTTTGTTTAAAGTAAAGAAAAAACAAAATTGAGATGCACTTTTTTTTATGGGAAACAGCCAGATTGTATTCTGTTGTAAAGTTCTTTCTTCATACTTTACATCTTAAATATCAGAATTTCTCCTCTCTCATATAAACTGTACCCTTATATAAACTGAGGGTACATTCTGCATTTCTAAGAGAATGATTGGTTGTTCTTTTTCTTCTCCACATGTGGCAGTTGAAACTAATAACTTTGAATAGCCTGTGAATTGAAGACTCTTTCTCACACATGGCTTACCAGATATAGGAAGATTGTTCTTCCTTCTGTACAAATGTTTTACTTAAATAAGCTAAAGAAGGCTGTTCCAGAATCAAAATTCTGTGTACCTTATTCTCTGAGTAAATCATTGCTTGATTTTTTTGTATGTAAATTTTTTATTCTGAAAATATTTTAAATACATTGAAATGAATATTGATTATAATGCACTTAGTTCTAAGAAAAGAATCCATATGAATCCATGATCTTCATTATTTCCCTTTCTCTAAACAATTTAAACAAACACACAAATATTTTTTCAAATGAAGAGGCTATCTCTAGCACTACAAAGGTGTTGGAAATGTAGTAAAGGTTAAAATCAATAGATGCATTGCCTTCATGGACTTATATTCCAACTAAATAAGTAAACTTGTAATTTTATAACAATAGTAATGCACGGTATGGGAAAGAGACCAAGTGGGTAAGTACAAGAGGGAAGTCTCTGGAAGGGACCTGCAATTTTAATGAGGCCTGTGAGAAGCCCTGGGTAAGGTAACATTGAAAAGAGATCTAAAGAGAGTGTGAGGACGACGCCTGTGGCTCAAAGGAGTAGGGTACCGGCCCCATATGCTGGACCAGGGTGGGTTCAAACCCAGCCCTGGCCAAAAAATAAATAAATAAATAAAAATAAAGGGAGTGTGGAAACGTGATCCATGTAGGTACATGGGGAAAGAATATAACAAGCAAAAGCTAAGAGGAAGTTCTGTGCATTATTTAGATTTTTAACAAACAGCAAGGAACCCATAATGCCTGGAAATAAATAAGCATTCTCTGTGGTAAGAGAAGATGAGTTAGAGAGTTAGGACAACTGCTGTAATGCAGTGTTCATAGAGAAGTGACCTGAGGTCTTGGTCATAATAGGGAGCTCCTATTTTATTAATTATTTTCTTCCAAAATAGTATTTACATATTCATCATGTAAACAGAAAAAAAATGTACACATAGAATACACAGAAATGTTGAAATACAAGAAATAATTACTTGGAAAAAATACAGACCTCCAAACCCAGTTGTAAGTACTATACTCATGTGGTGTATCTCCTTGTTGTAATTTGCATCTAATCAATCCTGTACCCAAACCACGTATTTCACATACAGTGTAATTATTCGTGGATGCTCTTATATGTTACTATATCACCAATATCACTGGAATGAAAACAGATGTATATATGTTTGATGTAAATGGAAAATAAAATATTTTAAGGGGACAAATTTAATCACCTGGCAAAGGTCAATATAAAATAAATTGAAACCACCTACAAATTTCTTTGAAAATATAAATCAATGTAGCAGATGCTAAAATTTGAAGCAAATTTCTTAAAATTCTTCAAGGAAAATGGAAAGAATAAAAGTTCACTCCAATTCCACTGGGTAACATAAAATACATTTTTGCTGTCAGATTTTTTTGCAAGTTATATTTAAAGACACCATCTCTGTGAATATTTATGTGCTGTGAACATGACTCCTTTTCCAGTAGTCAAAAATTGGTGTTCAGCTGTCACTCACAGGAGCTACTTCAAGAATTCCTGCTTTGGCAAAAAAAAAAAAATAATTGAACATTTTAGCATCTTTCTTCAATGACATGTTTTTACAGGATACAAAGGAGAACCCTAGAAAAAATACCCAAGATACATCTGTATGTTTCTTTCTTTGAGGAAAGTAACCTAAAACCACCGAAGAAAATATCGATTATTATTTTTGTGTTGTATTTTGGAGGAAAGGTAAAGTAAGCTTGATCTTAGTTATTATTTTAGAACCGTATTTTTTAAATTGCTAAGAAAATATTTAGAATCAGAAAACATAAATAAAATGTCTAATGTTATGATTTACTCTTGGACTAAATAGAGTTAATTAATACCTATGAAATTTATGTTTGTCACTAAAATATGTGGTATGCCTACCACATGGGTTTTTCTGATAATTTATTAAACATTTTCTATTTTTTTAATTTGGTTTTTAATTTACAGAAAAGATTCAGTGATATTATAATTCTTATATAGCAAACACCTGGTGTCCTGTTGTTAGGATTTTAAAATAGTATGGTTTGTTATAATTAATAATCCAATATTAACACATTATGATAAATTAAAATCCATATCATATTCCTATTTTCTTAGTTTCTATCTACTTCATTTTCGTGTTTTAGTATCTTACCTAGGATTAAGTTGTTATTTTTAGTTGTTATTTTTCTTCAGCGTTGGGAGTGCTACTTTTCAGACATTTGTTGTTTTTGATAACTTTGATAGTGTTGAGGAAGGCTAGTCATGTAATTGTACAGTACCTGATTGTGCATGTTTTCTCATGTTTCAACTAATTTTATGGGTTTTTTTAATTGAAGGAAGATCAGAGACATGTTTTATCACATTATATTAGCTATACACCATCAACATGACTTGTTCATGGCTAATGTTGTTGTTGATTAGCAGGCTGAGACTTAGTTTCTTAGATTTCCTCACTGGAAAGTTATTATTTTCCCATCTTTTCACATTATACTTAATAGAAGAAAGTCACAATGTATAGCCTACACTCCAGGATTGTAAGTTATAAACCACCAGCTTGAATGAGAGTATCCAGATAAATTCTTCGGTATTTTTGTAATGAGAGATTTTTCTTACGTGTGTATTTATTATTCATTTACATCATTATGGACTCATGGATACTTTTTTAACCCTTGGGTTGCAATACATTATTGAATTATTTATTTTCCTACTCAAATTGCTATAGTTTTGATTCTTGGGTACTCTTCCATTGTGTTCCTAGGTAACCTAAGCCTAACCTTGACCCTAACCCATTATTGTATGGGAGTTTGTTTTTTTGTTGATTTGTTTTTGAACATTTTTTTACCTGCAAAAATCTCCAGGCTTATCTTATACCTTTAATGACCCAATCCTTGAATCACCAGTTTCATCGTGAATCCTTCACATCTTGTGTTGGAGAATGACGCCAGAAATCAAGATAAAAATTGCTAGGTGTTCTCTTTGTGACAAAGGAGTGAATATTTTTAGGTCTCATCAACTGACAAAGGAAATATGTGTGTTAAACCTAACACATGAGTGCACACATGATCTATCACTTAGCTAAATTTACATAAATCTAAACATGAGTTGATACCAATGTCTTCAACTGTCTTCTATCACCACACATATAATTCCACTGGCTTAATCCTGCTCACTCTAACAGTGAGAAACTTGGATTGTATAGTAAGATCGTGTTTAGCTTTGAAAGAAATGGTTAAATCACTTTCCAACCCGAACATACCAAGTTCACTAAATTATTTAATGAAAATGGACGTAAAAAGTAATTACAGAATTGTTAACATATACCCTGCAGAGACAAAGTATGTTCTTGTACAGGGCACTGTTTACATACGGCTTATTTTGCCTTCAGTCTTACAGACTACTCATCTCCAAAGTTATTTATGTCAGCACCATTTTCTGCATTGCCTCTGGGTAGTTTGCTCATACGTTGGTGAATACAATTAGATTCATTGTCACTCTCTGAATTCTGTCCTAGGATTCCTTAACTTGCTATTTTGTTATAATTTTCACATATCAGCTTTCATACTGTATGCTATTAAAGTGTTGTATATTTCAGCATCAGCAAAATACTAGGAATCTATCATCATTGCATCATGCAGAATAATTTCAACGTCCTGAGAAATAAATCTCTGGGCTTCATAGATTCAACCCCTATCTAAACTCCTGATAACCATGACTTTATTTGTAATTTATTTATTTATAATTTTTGTTTTCCCAGTACAGTGGAATCAGGCAGTAGTTTTTACAGGATGCTTTTTTCACTTAGAAACATTCACCGTGTTTGAACAACTTGATAGTATTTCATTATGTGGATATACCGTAATAATGTGGACATACCACATTATATTTTTCCATTCTACATTGAAGGACATCTTGATTGCTTTCAGTTTATTATGATGTGATGATCTTAAGTACTCTATTTTGTATACTGGGTGAAATTTTTTTTAAATAATTAATAGTTATTTCCTGTATAATATATAAAGGCACATTAATGGACAACACATGAAAAAAGATCAGACTCTTCCTTCACATAGTCTGACTTACAATGTTCAGATGAAAGGGAAAAAGCTTCAGAGCTTATTTGTGAATACTATAGTTCAAGAAAGTTCATTCCACTGGCAAGTGCATTCAATTCTATTTTTCCAAGAACTGAACTTAATTAGGAGTTAAATAGCACATTTACCTGTCACTTCTCAGAACCATTGAACCTGTCTCACTTTTTGCATCTATGCTTTCAATTAGGAAAAAAAAGTTACAAGTTTAGGCAGAAAAAAAAAAAAAAGATTTGGCTTGAAGTTCAGTTTTATTCTGTTAGTTCTGAAGTTCAGTTTTATTCTGTTAGTTCTGTTAGTTTGAAAGAAATTTAAGCTAAATCTTGGGCAGTGCCTATGGCTCAAAGGAGTAGGGTGCCAGCCCCATATGCCAGAAGTGGTGGGTTCAAACCCAGCCCCAGCCAAAAACTGCAAAAAAAAAAAAAAGAAAGAAAGAAAGAAATTTAAGTTAAATCTTATTGTTAACCTTTTTTTTAGACTAAGTACTGAAAATATGCTCTCTATTCTTTTGAATTTCCTTTACGAAATACTTCCAAAATCATCATTCATAGCTACATTTTATTGTTTAAAAATATATATATAATTCCTTCTGGAATTGGAACTCCCTTTCCTGGGTATTAATGGCAAGTTGCAGAGGGGAATGGCATATTTGAGAATGATTTGTTTCAATAAGGTAATTAAAAAGATATTTGGGGGCAGCGCCTGTTGCTCAGTGGGTAGGGTGACGGCCCCATATAACTAAGGGTGGTGGGTTCAAACCCAGCGTGGGCCAAACGGCAACAACAACAGCAAAACGAATAGCTGGGCTTGGTGGAGGGCGCCTGTAGTCCCAGCTACTCGGGAGGCTGAGGGAAGAGAATCGCCTAAGCCCAGGAGTTGGAGGTTGCTGTGAGCTGTGTGACCCCATGGCACTCTACCGAGGGCAATAAAGTGAGACTCTGTCTCTACAAAAATATATAGATGTTTTATCTTTACTTTTGGTTCATCCTCACCTATCTTTGGGGATGGTATTCAAATTACATCTTTATCGTTTGATAAATGAGTGATCTTGACAAATCACTTCCTCTATCATTGCTTCTCAGTATTTAGTTCTATACTAAAAAAATAGAAAAAAGAAAAACTCTAATATACACAAACCACAGACAGTTGTTGTCAGATTAAATAAGTTAAAATAAATACAGTTCACTGGGGTACTGGTTAAGAACATGGATTTCTTACAATAAAAACAAAACTAAGAAAATAGCACAAGTTTAACTTGAAGAAGTCGTAGATTCAAAAGCATATTAACTTTTCTATTTTTTCTTATAGTTCTTATGTTTCCCCCCTACATTCAGAAAATAAACTATTCTAATTTAAATCTCATTTCATTTAACTTAATTGTGTCACTTTGCTACCCCAGTAGAGTGCTCTAATGTCATAGCTCACAGCAACATCAGACTCCTGGGCTTGAATGTTCCTCTTGCCTCAGCCTCCCAAGTACCTGGAACTACAGGAGCCCACCACAATGCCCAGCTAGTTCTTCTATTTTTAGTAGAGATGGGGGTCTCGCTCTTACTCAGGTTGGTCTGGAACTCCTGAGTTATAATGATCCACCCTCCTCAGCCTTCCAGACCACTAGGATTACAGGTGTGAGCCACCCTGGTGCCCTGAGACTTGACATCATCATTTTTTGCTGAACCCCATAAACTATGGATGTAGCTTCCTATTGGACTTTTGTGAACATGGAAAAAAACATTTGAGGTGTGGAGATGATCCCAGAAAGCTTCTCTCAGTTACCATTTTTGGAATGTATAATGGAAATCAGTAGGGAAAAAAAATGAAGATAACAGTACATAAGAGATTAATCAGACAGATCAGTTTATTCCACCCAGGACTGGACCTGGACTCCATTTCCGGGCCTAAGTAGGCTCATAACCAAGTTGATCGATGACATCTAAGTCACCACTCCCTGAGAAGGACTGAAGGCCCCAAGCATCTCCACATTCCTACACAGTGGCAGTTTTAAAATTAACTTCCGCCCACAGGGCTTTTGCACCCATGACTTTGATGTATATTTTAGACCCACATTTCATTTCTCCTAACCCCCTTGCCTACAGGAAAATGGATATGATTAGAAACTGTATACAAACCCCTAGTCAGAGAAACAAAAGTGGGAACAAAATGGACCCTTCTGCCATGCTAGGGTTTTCCCTTTCCTCTTATCTAATAAGAAAATCAATCCTTCATCCATCTATCTATCTATCTATCTATCTATCTATCTATCTATCTATCTATCTATCTACCTATCTATCTATCTATCTATCTAATTGACTCATGTTCCATGAATTTATTCTTTTATTCCCTAGACCAAGGACTTTGCAAGGAAATTCTGGTATCAATACTATTATATGGCAAAGAATGAATTATTAGTTAAAATAAATAAAAATAAAATAACTTACCACACACCTTTCTTCTGACTATAAGCACAAGAATATATTCTTTTAGTCCTTATGCTTACCATAAGAAGAGCCAAGAAATTCAAATACATTAGAAATTTCAAACACATTTCTATAACCCAAATATTTTAGAGAAGTGAGAATTGTTCATTGAAAACTTAGGAAATAAAGACATATGGCTTAGCAATAAAATTATAAATAAATATAATTAGTGACTATACTAATCTTTATATTTACCTGTTAATATTAAGAGGAAACTGATATTAATGTTTTTAATAGCTGAAACTGGATGACAATGTCATTAACTTTGCATTATCATAACAAAACTTGAGGTAACATTATAAAAGCTAGGTTTTTATATCTGCATAAAGAAACTATAACTTTCACTGATTAGTACCTTAATAATTTTTAGAAATAAATAAACTCCTTATAGGAAAGATCATAATTTTTTTTTTCTTTGCTGAGTGAAAAAATGAGCAAAATTCAATTTTTGGTATAAAAGTATTCTATTTCCAAGTACATTTCAGAGAGAGATTTTTGTATTTACTTTCTTTCATTGAAGCCACCTAGCTTAGCAATAGTGTCATTTATAATAAATATATTTCCTTTACAAACAAGCTAATGCAGATTTTATGGATGAATTATTTACATAAATTACCTTTATGCCACCTTGCATTTATTGAAGTTTCATTTGACTTTATATGATACATTTATATATTATTACTTGGATTTTGATTTTTTAAGACTAGTCACCTTATATCACATTGCATTGCAATTTATCAAAGTAAGAAGTAACTTTGAATAATCATATCCCTGAAATCCAGAATACCTATTAGGCAAATGCAATTACTCATCTCATATATTCTTTCACATTTGCATCCAAATTATTACAGACATTCTTTTACGTTTGAATTCCAGTTCACATACAAAACGTTATAGAATAAACCAGACTCCCTATAAATATTCATCATCTCTTTCTATTTCAGAAACTTTAACCTGTGTTAATAATTGCTATCTGCTGGTGTAGAAAAGGACTGAAGAATACAATAATTTCTATGAAGATGTTGGTTCAGTTAAGGTAAGTCCTGCTTGGCAACAACATGAAATAGTGGTTGATATTAATATAAATCACTGAATTAAATCTGATTACAGTATGAGAACTACTCCCCTAATTACACTTTTCAATTACATAATTACAATTACTCACATTGTAATTCTTATTGCATCACTCACTAATTTTAAAATAATTACAATGATGTAGAATATCAACTCTGTTAGAAGTGTCCCAGTATTATTAATTCTGACAGATCCCTTTAATCTGAGTCAGTCTTTGTTTAAGACTGTATTTGATTACTTTATCGCTGATGTATTTCTAATGTATGCAATACTCTAGTAAAGAAAATATACTATTATTAATAAGACTTTAGATAAATTGAAAATTATTTTTTATTGCTGGATATTGCACAATAAAACAAAGTACTTTGTTAGCAAAGTTATTTGGAAAAAAATAAAACTGGAGAGGACAAATTATTATGTTGCCATTGAAATCATAGTAAAATTCATGAATACATTCAAAAACAATCCCAAGACTTATAGTAGACATGAAATATAAAATAGTCCTCTCACAACGGAGGAGAAAAGAGTAACAGTAGTGTTGGGATGAAATACCTAAAAGTGTGGCTCGGCGCCTGTGACTCAACAGGCTAAGGTGCCAGCCACATACACCTGAGCTGGCGGGTTCAAATCCAACCTGGGACCGCAAAACAACAATGGTGGCTACAACCAAAAAATGGCCTGACGTTGTGGCGGGCGCCTGTAGTCCCAGCTACTTGGCAGGCAGAGGCAGGAGACTTGCTTTAGCCCAGGACTTGGAGGTTGCTGTGAGCTGTGATGCCATAGCACTCTATCCAGGGTAACAGCTTGAGGCTCTGTCTCAAAAAAAAAAAAAAAAAAAAAGAAAGAAAGAAATACCTAAAGGTGTGTCTAGATCCTGGCTTCTCAATATTTGCCAATTTTGTCCTTGTAATTTATTCCTTAAATTATTTAAATATATTTTTTAAATTTTTTAGAAATATCTTAGTAGCAAAGAGTCTAATTGTTTTTGTTTGTTTGTTTGTTTGTTTGTTTGTTTGTAGTTTTTGGCCGGGGCTGGGTTTGAACCCGCCACCTCCGGCATATGGGATATGGGGCCGGTGCTCTACTCCTTTGAGCCCCAAAGAGTCTAATTGAAATATAAATATAAAGATATGAACTTTATGACCAACTCCTATAAGTTATGGTGCATAAATGGGTAGCAGAAGCCATTATGTGCCCTGGCTGGGAGTATGGAACAGAGAGGTGTAGGTTGTTTCCGATTTCCTATGAAAGTTCAGCTAACTGTGAAGCTTATGTTCAATGTTTTCTTGAGAAAGAAACTTCAAAGTAAGCAAGTTCTTCCAAACTCTAAAAATATTTAGAATTAAATATAGGTGAAAAGCTAATCAAAATATTTTGGTATCTCATGTTTATTTCCAATTTTCAAGTGAATTTACCCATTATGGTAACCTAATATAATTGTGATTCTAGTGAAATTTTTAAATTAAACAAATTAAATAGAGATAAGTTCAAATTTCACAAATATATAAATGTTACTGCAATATTTAGTTATTGAGACTTCCTACATTTATGAAGATAACACAGAAGTACTTGGGAAGGTTTTGGTAGTCAGAAAATTGAAGCATATAGAAATAAAAATATGTGCAAAGATTGTAACCTAATTGTTTGTACCTTCACATTAATCTGAAATAAGAAAAAAAAAGTTATATTTATAAATTCAGTGTAAAATTGATGATGAAAATGGATTAACAAAGTTTTAAAAGCTTCTTTAAGAGTTTCAGTTAAATTGAGCTTATTTTAATAAATTAAAATTATTTTTAGATTAATACTAAATCACACAAGAAAATTCACTGTTCAAATTTATAACATTATAAAAACATTAATATTTGAAACAAATTTATTAGTAATTCTTACTATGGCCAGAAAAAAATGTTGGTCTGTGAAAACCTTTAAGTTCACATTTACATAAAGGTATACTTGACGTATATTTAGGATAACAATAATTTGACTTGCTTCTCCACCTATGCTTTTCTATTGCTTTTGTAAGAATTCCCCCATCAATATATTCTATTTCTCCCTATGGAAATACCAGTCAAACATTGAGAACTGAAGCTCATTTCAATTCCATTATTTTCATAGACTTTTTCCAGATCCCTTCTCTAACATAAATACATTATTCTGTATTTTTTTCTCATTTTACACAGTGGTCCTAGTTACTTCATTTTGTTTTAAATGTTTGCATGCCTGCTTCATCTTCAGTGTTGTAAGATCAGTGTTGAAGTGACTGTTATAAATTTCTTTTGAATGAACAACTATGGAATCATGTCAAAATCAGCAGCCACACCTAGCCAGGGAATTATGAAACACTTAGCCTTGATAACAAGGTTAAGAATGAATAGCTTTTTAAGATGAATAAGTAAAAAGCCATCAGTTTAGGTTAATTCAACTCATACATTTAATTGTGTAAATTTTATATTATTTCTATTAAAACTGTATTCAATAACTGATTGAGGATGTTTTGAACAAAAGTTGATCCAGTAAAGTTCTTATAATAGGTAACTTTGAGATGAGTAATCAATTAATGAGCAACTGTAAAGTTCACAAAACAATCTATTACACAATGATTTTATATTTGCATATGTTCTATTTTAAATCATGTGATAAGAATCAATTGGTTCATTAAATAAAATTTGATTGGTTGCATGAATGACAAAGATGAACGTACATAGTAAGTGGTGACAAGATTTTACCCTCACTAAAATATCTGATTAGAACGTAACTTCATGTTTAGAAAAAATTAAAATTTTCTAGGCGGCCAAGTAACAGCTTCCTTGCAACTGGGCACAGCAACTGGGCACAGTGAGACTGGGGAGAGAAGACTTCAGGCATCTCTGGCTGGTGGGATCTGCCCAGAAAAATCCCTTTGAGGATGCAGGGAGACAGCGCGAGGCTTCTGGACCCCCAGGGGAAGGCAAAAGTGGTGGAGATCTGGCAAGTGGTTGCATGTGTTCCTTCGGTCTAATCCTGCTGGCAGCTATGGGTGAAGCAGCAGTGAGACTGCAAGCTGGAAAGGCCTTACGTGTGAGCTGATAAAGCAGAAAAAGAAATGCAAAAACAGAATCAATTAAGAGAAGAATATAAAAAGGATATGGCAGAGATGAGGGAAATGAAGCAGTTAATTAGGGAACTTAAAGATGCAGTAGAAAGTATCAACAACAGATTAGACCAAGCAGAAGAAAGAATCTCAGAGGTAGAGGACAAAGCTCTTGAGTTATCTCAGGTAGTTAAAGAAGCAGAAAAGAAGAGAGAGAAAGCAGAAAGCATAATTCTATTCAATGACAAAATTATGGAACTTTATGAAGTGTTCAAACATGTAAGTTATAGGTGTCCCACAAAGGGAAGAAGAATGCCCCATGTGCACCATGCTCCAGAGCTGCTCCCACAACCAGAACTCCCTGGCTGGAGCAGTCACAGGGAGATACACAGGATCACTTCCTACAAAAATCCAGCAAGAATAGAGTCATTCTACCAGGGTCTAATATTTTTGTTTAATTTTTTTCACAGTAGAAGAGTTGTCTATTTTATTCATGGCCAAAGTAAAGAGATTTACAGGTAAAAAAAATGTTCAGCTACCTGATTATGACCTAGTAAAGGGGAATTAATTATGAATTCAACTTAATGTATGGCAATCACCACAACAATCGAACATGAAAAGGACTATGATAGGAAAGTATCAAATGTTGCACGTAGTATTATTTTGTGAAAAATGGTTCCTTTTTTCTCTCTCTTTCTGAAATGATTTTCTCACATTTGCTATGGCCCCAAATCTATAGAGATCTATAGATCTCTATACTGATCTATATCAGTATCCCTAGAGGAATCAGCTGTTCTGACAAATATGCCCAACTCTTTGCTGTAAATATAGTCTCACTTAAAATTTGTTTCAAATCTGGCCTCAAGAAAATTGTCCTCAGTTGTATGGGAATTCTTTGCGTTGAGAGTTTATCCAGCACAAATTAGAGTAAAGTTCTATTTTTTAAAAATTTTATTGTCTTTATTATTAAATTATAGCTGTGAACAATAGTGCAATCAAGGAGTACAATGTGCTGGTTTTATATACAATCTTAACTATTTTCATCCAACTGATTGACATAGCCTTCCTGGCATTTTCTGTAGAGGTTGCTCTTCTGCCCAAGCTTCACTTTAGAAAAATACTACAGATAACTAGTTACCTTATTTGAAAACAGGGTCACTGCAGATGTAATTGGCTAAGTCATAACG
>CAUYON010121804.1:0-17250 GCA_963573935.1 Arctocebus calabarensis
TCTAGTATGGCTCCCATTCCCCTAGGGCATTCTTCTTCCCCTTCTGGGATACCTATAACTTCTATGTTTGAACGTTTCATAAAGTCCCATAATTCTGTCAGTGAATGTTCTGCTTTCTCTCTCCTTTTCTGCCTCTTTAACTATCAGAGTTATCTCAAGAGCTTTGTCCTCTACCTCTGAGATTCCTTCTTCTGCATGGTCTAATCTGTTGTTGATATTTTCTATTACATCTTTAAGTTCCCTAATTGACTGCTTCAGTTCCTTCAGCTCTGCTATATCCTGTCTTTTTTTTTTTTCCTGTGCCCCTACCTCAAAAATTCTGATTCAGAAGGTTTGAGGTAGGGCCTATATATCTTTATTTTTCAAAAGTTCCCTGGGCAAGCTGTATGTATAACCAGGCCCTGAAACCCTGATGCAGGGCACAGTCCTTTCTGGAGAGGATCTGAGTGGCTGAGAAGAGTGAAACAACAAAGTTCAAACATGCTGAGTTTTTTTAGACCCTGAAATTACCAAGTTAGTGGTGGGTGTCAAAGTTTAGAATAACAGCATTTCTCCAGTGTGTTCATAGCTTGAGAGAGGCATCAATTTTCCCTAAGTCATGAATGGCCTTGTTATCCAGAAGTTCCATCTTCTGGTTGCTTGCCCTCACGGCATTGTTTAGCATTGCTCTAGCCACAGTCTCCACAGGCACAGAGTGACCACTGGCCCAAGATTCTGGTAAGGAGCCGAAGAACTTTCTAACCAACCATTCACCTGGGTGAAATTCTTGTCTCTCACATAATAGAACCCCAGGCCTAAATAATGAGTAACAGTCAAATTTTAATTCTTTAACCCTGGCTTCCACTTCTCCCTTAACTTGTAGATATAAAAAATTGCTCGACTTATCAGCTCCTTTGGAAGTCAGCAAGTTGAAATGTTTACACCCTCCAGCTTTGGCCAGCTCTGCAGACTTCAGCACATAATCTTGGTCAACAGGAACAAACCCCTGCACTCCAGCTTTTTTTCTGGTGGTCCTCAAGCAACAGAATCCAACATCGTGACCTTGAAAGACAGAAGTGTAGTCATCCAACTTTTCAAAGTCCACTACTTTTTTTTTTTTTTTTTTTTTTGGCAGTTGTCGTTGTTTAGCTGACTTGGATCAGATTTGAAGCCCCCAGCCTCAGTGTATGTTGTTGGTGCCCTACCCACTGAGCTACAGGTGCCGCCAGGTTCTATGTTCTATTTTTTTTTTTTTTTGAGACAGAGCCTCAAGCTGTCACCCTGGATAGAGTGCCGTGGCATTACAGCTCATAGCAACCTCCAATTCCTGGGCTCAAGTGAGTCTCCTGCCTCCGCCTCCCAAGTAGCTGGGACTACAGGCGCCGGCCACAATGCCCGGCCATTTTTTGGTTGCAGCCGTCGTTGTTTGGCGGGCCCAGGCTGGATTCGAACCCGCCAGCTCAGGTGTATGTGACTGGCGCCTTAGCCCATTGAGCCACAGGCGCCGAGCCTATGTTCTATTTTTTTTTGAGACAGAGCTTTAAGCTGTTACCCTGGATAGAGTGCTGTGGCATCACAGCTCTCAGCAACCCCCAATTCCTGGGCTTAAGTGAGTCTCTTGCCTCCGCCTCCCAAGTAGCTGGGACTACAGGCGTCCGCCACAACGCCCAGCCATTTTTGGGTTGCAGCCGTCATTGTTGTTTGGCAGGCCAGGGCTGGATTCGAACCCACCAGCTCAGGTGTACGTGACTAGAGCCCGTTGATCCACAGGCGCCAAGCCCAAAGTCCACTACTTCTTGATTCACATTTTTATAAGCTTCCTCATCGAACATGAGTTTCCTTCTGCCAATGAACGTGACTTTGTAAAACAAGCTCTGTTCCAGAATTTGTTTTAAGAGCACTCTGCTGGTTTCTCCACTGGCACCCAGAATAAAGATGGATTTATTCTGCATCCTGAAGTCTTCCTGAAGCTTCTGCAGGACCTCTGTTTTGTCCATGCCGGCTCCCTCTTCCCTCTGTCATTTCCCAACTTCCCTGTTGTCCCAGCATCCTCCTTACAGATTTTTCAGTACTTGCAGGTCACAGCACTGCAGAGCACGTGGCACACACACTGGACTTTCCACAGAGAACAGGAAGGAGCAACGATCTTGGTTTGACCTTCTCTGTTGTATCCTTTCTATATTCTTCATATCGTTCATCTCTTATTTGATTCTGTTTTTGGATTTCCTTTTGGTTATTTTCCACTTTACCAGCAGTTTCCTTCATTGTTTCCATCATTTCTTTCATTGTTTTCATCATCTGTATTCTAAATTCCCTTTCTGTCATTTCTAACATTTCTTTTTCTTTTTTTTTTTTTGAGACAGAGCCTCAAGCTGTCACCCTGGATAGAGTGCCATTGCAACACAGCTCACAGCAACCTCCAATTCCTGGGCTCAAGCAATTCTCCTGCCTCCGCCTCCCAAGTAGCTGGGACTACAGGCGCCCGCCACAACACCCAGCTAGTTTTTGGTTGTAGCAGTCATTGTTGTTTGGTGGGCCCAGGCTGGATTCGAACCCACCAGCTCAAGTGTATGTGGCTGGCGCCTTAGCCCATTGAGCCACAGGCACCGAGCCTCTAACATTTCTTTATAGGTGGAATCCTCTGCAGTATGTACCTCATGATCCCTGAGGAGGGTTGCTCTGGACTGGGTTTTCATGTTGCCAGGATTTTTCTGCTGATTCTTCCTCATGAATGTGTTGTTTTATCTGTTTTCTTGTCCTAATTTTTCTTTCACTTCCTCTTGCTTTTTAAGTTACCGTGCTTCTGGACCAGGGTTTCGATGAGTCCTTTTTGTACAGGACCAAAAGAATGAGAAGATTGAAGAGCAAGAAGGGAAAAAAGAAAAAAAAGAAAAAAAGAAAGAAAAGAAAAAAGAGAAAGGAGGGGGGTGAGTAAAAGGGAATATTAATAAAAAGAAGAAGAGAGGTACAGAAAGAAGGAGTTAGGAGCAATATAGGTGTACAGTAGGGTACTTTGACCCAATCTTAAAAACCCCCAACTTCTGGGGGTGCTGGGTTGGATGGTTCACTTGAGGTCAGCAGCTCTTTGCTAGCCTCTTTGCTAGCCACTTCTACCAAGTAAAGAGGAAAGATAAAAATGCTATAAATCAAACCAAAACAAGCAAACAGAAAACTTTACAGGATAAAATTGGGGCAAGAACCAAATAATAGGGGTAGAAACACTGGCAAAAATGAAGTTCTAATTGTTAAAGAAGGCAACAATGGAAAATTATATTTAAACTAGAAAAATGAAGAAAGAAAAGAAAGAAAAAAAGAAAAATCTAGAGGAAAAATGTTGAAATTAGAAACAAACAAAAAAGCAGTGTGTGTGTGTGTGTGTGTGTGTGTGTGTGTATATCTTGCTCGATATTGTCTGGGCAGCAGGAGATCTTCTGGGGTATTAGATGTTAATCACAAGCTGATACAGCTATATGAGATGGAGACTGGAGGCCTCTGCTGATTTCTTAAACCCCGCAGGGTGGAGAGCCTAAATCTCTCCTCAGCCCACTTAAAAAGTACTTTAAACTGTTCACCTTGGCTAAGCAGAAGCTTTCCCAGGAAAGCACTTGTCACTGTAGTCACTCCTGAAGTGGCTGTCCACTTACCCAGTGTGCCCAAACCAGTCTCACTCTATGCCCCTGAGCGCCAAGGCTGTAAGGTGTCTCAGTCCCTGCCTTTAGGCTGCTCAGTCACTAGATTACTCAACCAAGGGGTCTTTGGCCTGATCCTTGCTCTGAGACCCTGAGGGTGGAGCTTGCAGGGGCTGTTCTCCCACACTGGCTCCACACAGCCCATAGCCGAACACTATTAGTTCCGTCCAGCTCAGCAGCTCAGTCTGGGGCCCTAGATGATGCTTAAAGTCCTCCGCACTCTTGCCCAGCTTCTCCCAAGGTTGTTCAACAGAGTGCCAAGTCCAAAAAAAAAAAGAAGAAAAGAAAAAAAAGAAAAAAACAGCTCACTGGTAAGGCCTTTCCAGTTTGCACTCTTACTGCTGCTGTACTTACCACCGCCAGTGGGATTAGACCAAATGAACACACGCAACTACTTGCCAGTTATCCACTGCTCCTGTCCTTCTCATGGGGTCCAGAAGTCTCTTGCTGACTCCGTGTCCCCAAAGGGATGTTTCTGGGAAAATCCCACCAGCCACAGATGTATGGAGTCTTCTCTCCCCAGTCTCACTATGCCCAGTTGCAAGGGAGCTGTTACTCAGCTGCCATCTTGCTCCTCCCCCACTATTTTTTAATTTTTGAGACAGAGTCTCACTTTGTTGCCCGAGGTGGAGTGCTGTGGCATCATCAAGCTCCCAGCAACCTCAAACTCTCGGGCTTAAGTGATCCTCCTGCCTCAGCCTCCCCAGTAGCTGGGACTATAGGCAGCCACTATGGTTCCTGGCTAGATTTTGTTTTATTTTTTCTATTTCATAGAGATGGGGTCTTGCTCTTTTTCAGGCTGGTCTGGAACTCCTGGGCATAAGCAATCTACCTGCCTCACCCTCCCAGAGTGCTACGATTACAGGCAAGAGCCACCGTGCCTGGCTGGATCACTTCTTTAAGGAAAAAACATTCAATTCTCAGCAAGCTGTGGAAAACACCTTTTGCAATTTCATTGCCACTCACTCTCCAGGCTGTTGACATAAACAAGCTGCTGCAGGCTCGGCGCCTGTGGCTCAGCGGGCTAAGGCGCCAGCCATGTACACCTAAGCTGGCAGGTTCAAATCCAGCCTGGGCCCACCAAACAACAATTACGGCTGCAACCAAAAACAAAAATGGCCAGGCATTGTGGCAGACGCCTGCAGTCCCAGCTACTTGGGAGGCTGAGGCAAAGGGAATCTCTCGAGCTCAAGAGTTTGAGGTTGCTGTGAGCTGTGACCATGGCACTCTACTGAGGTTGACAAAGTGAGTGAAAAAGTGATATTGTGTCTCAAAAAAAAAAAAAAAAAAGACGAGCCCAAGCAAGAGTGAGACCCTGTCTCTATGAAATAGAATATAAAATCTAGCTGGGAATCATGGTGGACGCCTGTAGTCCCAGCTACTAGAGAGGCTAAGGCAAAAGGGTCTCTTGAGCCCAAGACTTTGTGGTTGCTATGAGCTATGACATCAGAGCACTGTACCCAGGGCAACAAAGTAAGATTGTGTCGCAAAACAACAGGGGGTGCCTGTAGGTCAGTTGGCAAGGGTGCTGGCCACATACACCCAGGGTGGTGGGTTTGAACCTGGCCCAGGACTGCTGGGCAGCAATAACAACTGCAATCCAAAACTAGCCAGGCATTGTGGCAGGTGCCTGTAGTCCCAGCTACTTTGGGAGGCTGAGGCAAGAGAATCGCTTCAGCCCAAGAGTTTGAGGTTGCTGTGAGCTGTGATGCCACAGCACTCTACTGAGGGCAACACAGTGAGACTCTGTCTCAAAAAACAAAACAAACAACAACAAAAAACTGCTCTAGCCATGCTAGACTCCTCTAAGCTTGCTGCTTTCAGGACCTTCAACATTTGTCTCCAGCCAACATCTTTAATCTAATTTCTCAACCTGTGTGTGTGTGTTCTAGTTTTATTTAATTACATGTGGAGTCCAAATAATTCTTGCCATTCCTATGGCTTTGCACATGCCTCTTTCTAGAATTTTGCTTTACAATCCCCAAGCCCGTTGGTTTTCTAATTTTTGTAAGTCCTGTTTTTAAACTTTAGAGCAAGTGGTTCCACAGTCTGACTGTGCCCATAGTTCTCTGTCCTTGTAGGAGTGAGACATGATGAGGCACGCCTGTGATCCCAGGTATTTGGGAGGAGAAGGTAAGAGGATCGCTTAAGCTCAGGGTTTGGAGGCCAGCCTGGGCATTACAGTGAGAACTCACCTCCACAAAAGCTGTACTTGCAACTCTTTCATCTGTAATGGAAGCTTGTTTACTCTCACACCCCCCTCTTCTGCAGACCTCTCTCCCATGCCTCATCCTTTGTTGGGGGACAGTTCTCCGCAGTGTTTCTATACATCGTATAGCAGTTTTTGTCTCAGACTACCTTTCCAAGGATAGCACACAGCCTGAGAAAAGAGGTAGCATATCTCTATGGGAGAGAACAGATTTCACTTTTTTTTTTTTGAGATAGAGTCTCACTATGTTGCCCTCAGTAGAGTGCAGTGGTGTCACAGCTCACAGCAACCTCCAACTCTTGGGCTTAAGTGATTCTCTTGCCTCAGCCTCCCAAGTAGCGGGGACTACAGGTGTCTGCCACAATGTCCTGCTATTGTTTTTTGTTGTTGCAGTTGTCATTGTTGTTTATAGGCTCTGGCAGGGTTTGAACCCACCACCCTTGGTGCATGTGGCCGGCGCTGTAATGACTGTGCTATGGGAGCCAAGCCTTTTTTTTTTTTTTTTTTGGAAACAGAGTCTCAAGCTGTCACTCTGAGTAGAGTGCTATAGCATCATAGCTCACAGCAACCTCCAACTCGGGCTCAAGCGATCCTCTTGCTTCAGTTTTTGTATTTTTAGTAGAAAAGGTCTTGTTTTTTGCTCAGGCTGGTCTCAAACTCATGAGCTCAAGCTATCCACCCTCCTCAGCCTCCCAGAGTGCTAGGATTACAGGCATGAACCACCTTGCCCAGCCCCCCGATATTTCATTTTCTGGGCGTATAAAAATTTCTCCCTCTAAGGCAGGGCCTGTGGGTCAGTGAGTAGGGTGCCAGCCCCATATGCCGAGGGTGGCAGGTTCGAACCCAGCCCTGGCCAAACTGCAACAAAAAAATAGCAGGGCATTGTGGCGGGCGCCTGTAGTCTCAGCTACTCAGGAGGCTGAGGCAAGAGACTCATGTAAGTCCAAGAGTTGGAGGTCGCTGTGAACTGGGACACCACGGCATTCTACTGAGAGGAACAAAGTGAAACTCTGTTTCTAAAAAAATATATATGTATTTCTCCCTCTGGCGCAAAGGCTGGGCAGGTTTGTTAGCAGCTGCTTAAAAGACAGGGGTTTTCCTGAGCTCAGGGCTCTTCAACTGTGAAACCAATGCATAGTGTGCACAGCATCCACCTCTTGTGGGACACAGAGGACGAGGAAAACTGTGACAAACATAAAGCTTATGCTGTCAGCTGTGCCTTAAGTAACCGAGCCCTTTGTCTTTGACCCATGAGTTTCATGTCTTCTGCCAGCATTTATGAACCTCTGAAACTCTGATAGGCTAACTGGCTACCTTGAAAGTAGGGTAAAATCTTGGACCCATCACAGTTCTTGAAACCTAGTCATATACTTGACTGTAAGTGCCTTGAGAGCAGGGATGGCATCTCAATGGACTTTGATTCTCTTGTAGGTGACGCAAGATAGTTGCTCAATTAATGGTAGCTGCTACTAACGCAGCTTTGGTCTAAAGGACTTTTGGTATAATCATTCAGATATAGCTACTGAATCCCACTTTGGGAAAAAATCGACATGATTCCTTGTTTAGCTACAGAACTTCCCCCACCCCCTCCGGTCATTAGGTATTGTACCCATTCCTTAGGTTTGTAGGAATGTATACAATATCTAATGTATGCAACACCTCAGACGTGTGTTGGAGAAAGCAAAGTTCTCTGGGGGTTAAAAATCGCTACAGATAATGCACAATGTGAATAATCCCTGCTGCAGGTAATGGAGGTGGCTAATTTAACAGACTGGGTTCTCCAGGGAAGTGGTGTGTTGTGGTGCAGGTGGGATGAGGATGTCAGTCTGTGCCATTAGCCTCACAATAGCAACAAAGCAGACCAGTTACCCAAGCTAATTACAGACAGACCAGTCTGAGCTTGAATGGTGTGAATAAGGGTTTCTAGTTTGCGATCTCTTACAAAGACTTTTCCCTTCTAACCTTTAACAACATCAGTAAGCCCAGCCACCAACAGGCAATACTACTGGCTGGGCTTGCTTATGGCGGGGAAATTAGCAGATTGCACCTTTAATCTAGGTTTTGAATTGTGGAAGTCCACCTAGTCATCCTTTTCCTGGTTTATTTTTATTTATTTAATTTTAAAAATTGAGACAGGGTCTCACTGTGTTGCCCTGGGTAGAGTGCTATGGCATCACAGCTCAAATGAGCTCAAACTCCTGGGCTTAAGTGATTCTCTTGCCTTGGCTTCCCAAGTAGCTGGGACTACAGGTGCCTGCCCCAACACCTGGCTATTTATTATTTCAGTTGTCATTGTTGGTTAGCTAGCTGGGGCCGGAATTCCAACACGCCAACTTTGGTGTATGTGGCTAGCACCTTAACCACTGTGTTATGGGTGCCGAGACCCTTTCCCTGGTTTAGGAAGAAGGTAGAACCTTGACAGCATTTGAGTAGGTGGCTTTCAGAGCCAGATGAAGAGGTAGGGGTTGCAGAAGCTTTGCTATGGGTGATGACTATTAAAAAATCACTTCATCTTATTTAAATTAAACTGAGGTACAGGGATCAATCACTGAGATGGGGATTGATTTCCAGAGTCCCAATTCACCTCATTTCCATTTCGTTTGACTGCTCATTTTACTTCCCTCTGTAGGCTCTGTCAAAAGACAAAATTACAACAAATTTAAAGATCTAAATTGGCTTTTATTTGCCATTCTAGAATTGGGTTAACACCTCATTCTACAAAACAGAATGAGTGAGTCAAGCTGAGAAGGCTGGTTTTAGGGACAGAAAGGTCTGAGGAAAGGAGAAATGAAACTAAAAGCAGACTGATCAGTTCAAAGTTACTTTTCTTGTAAAGGTTAAGGCACAAGGGGCCGGGCCTGGTGGCTCACACCTGTAACCCTAACACTCTGGGAGGCTGAGGAGAGTGGATTGACTGAGTTCGCAGGTTCAAGACCAGCCTGAGCCAGAGTGAGACTGTCTCTAAAAATAGCGGGGCGTTGTGGGCAAGTGCCTGTAGTCCTAGCTACTCTGGAGGCTGAGGCAAGAGAATTGCTTAAGCCCAAGAGTTTGAGGTTGCTGTGGTCTATGACGACGTGGCACTCTACCAAGAGTGACAAAGTGAGACTCCGTCTCAAAAAAAAAAAAAAAAAAAAGAAAGGAAAAAAAAGAAAAAAAGGTTAAGGCACCTGAGACTTCCTTATCATGCAAACTAAAGCTGGGCTGTTAGAGGATACGGGTAGCATCAGTCTCTCTTGGCAGGCCAAAGATCTTAGTTTTGGTTTAGTGGTGAGTTTTGGTTTAGTGAGCACGAGGAACTCCATTTTAGTTAGGTCTGGTGCAATAGCTCAGTCCAAACTAATATGGTTTCTTATAAATTTAACAGCTCCCTCACACACGCTGCATCCCTAGAGAAGTTGGGAGCAGGCTGTCTAAAGCCTGCTCAGCATGACTCCTACATTTTCTCCAGGCCTCCGGTGCAGAGGAGGCTGGGCCCAGCGCGGGCTCAGGCTGGTCTGAGACCCCTAGTTCTGTGCGCGTGTAACGCATTCCCACGCCTCAGTGGGGAGGAGGCCAAAGAGGCGTGAATGAGGGAAGGGTGGGGTCCTCTGAGATCTGTTCAAGTTTGGGGAGAGCGCGGCAACCCGGAGAGCCTCTCCGGTGCAGAGTCCAGCCCAATGTGGCAATTATACATTGGTGGGAAGGGGGCGAAGGCAGGAAGGGCGCGAGGGGCAGGAGGTGGCGCTCCCTGCGCCTGGAGAGAGAACCGATCTTTCAGAAGTGCATGCTGAGCTAGCTCAGGTTAGACTTGGGTAACGCCCGGCCGATCCTTAGCAGGAGCCTCACACGTGGGACTGTTTCTGTGGCGACCAGCAGCAAAGCCGGCAGCAAGTTGGCTAAGTGTACGTGACTCCGGCGCTGCGCAGCCGCGCCCAACCCCGCCGGGCACGCGCCTGACGCCCCGCCCCGCCCGTGACGGGCCTGCGCGGGCCGCCGCCCCATCCCCCTCCCGCGCGGTCCCGCTGTGCTGCCGCCGCCGTTCCCCGCCCCCTCGTCTCTGGGGCTGCCCTGGTCGTTGCCTGACCCGAGGCCCGGCGGCTTCTGCCTTCCCAGCCCCAGCCGACAGATCGAGGCAGCCCATCCCGGGGGCAGGGGTGTCCCCGGTCCACGTGGCCGTTCTAGAGCAGGTTAGAGTGAGCAGCGGGCGTTGCCATGGAGACAGGCGCGGCGGACAGCCCGGGGGGCAAAAGCGGGGTCCTGGCTTGGGGAGGACAGGGTTGCGGCGGGCGGAACGGTGTCTCCTTCACTTCGCCCTCCAGCCGCGGCAGCTGCAGCCCAATTGCGAGTGAGCCAAGCGGCCTCAGCTGCGAGCGGAGCGGCGGTGGCGGCCCCCCTCAGGAGACCACCAGGTACCGCCGTGCCCGCCTCACGCCGACCCGGGAGCGTAGGCCGCGGCGGCCAAGCAGGAGGCCTGAGCCGGACTCAGGGTCGGCCCTGGTTCCCTAAGATGGCCGCACTGTCCCGCGGCCCCTCACCCTTCTCCCCCCTCCATCCGAGACCTCCTTTTGGCCCTTTGACCCGGCTCTAACCCCCGCTGACTGCAGTTCTTGTCCTTCCCGCAGATCATCTCTTCGCGCGGTCTCGCCATGGCGACCTACGGACAGACGTGCGCGCGGCGTAAGTAGAGCAGGGATCTCTACGGGATGGGGCCACAGTGTTCGGGGAACCCCTGATTTGTTACCCTTCTGGCTCTCCGTGAATTTGGAAATTCGGCCCCTTTTGGTAGCCTCTCCACTGACCAACTCTTCTGCGGAGGAGGGGTTGGGCTGCTGAAGTTGGGTTAGGGGAACTAGACCCGGGGTCTGTAGCCGCATTCACCTTTAATTTTTGTACATGTATTTGAGGAATTCTAAAGCAAAAACTTACTAATTGTTGAATTTTGCTTTTGGAGGATTCTATCTGTAACTTTTCTAGAGGAAGTAGTAATCCCTCTTGTGAGAGCACAAGGTCATTACATGTGCTCCTAAGGGCGTGGACGTGCTTTGTAGAATGAATGAACTGGTGTAACAAGCTCTGATTGCTTGCCCTTAAGCAGCACTGCATTGGCCGAAGACTTGAGAGTCATGTTAATATGTTTAAAGTGCCATTTGATATGTAGTTGATGTGGACACTTGAGAGAAACATGGGTGGCAGGGTTTTCCCCAGGTTTGAGTATTTAAATTTCAAGAGTATTAAAGTTCCCTTCTCTTTCTTTTCCAGAAAGTTGGTTTTGATCTTAGTGAGGATACTGAGTGATACATCAGGGGAAAGGGCCTAATCTTGGGTTTTGGTTTTATCTTACTTAGTTAATTCAGCTCATACATACATAATCAAATTTGATTATTTGTAACTGTCCAGTAATAGGAAGTTTAGCTTTTTTTTTTTTTTTTTTTTGGTAGTTTTGTCCTGGAGCTGGGCTTGAACCTGCCACCTCCAGTATATGGGGCTGGCACCTTACTCCTTGAGCCACAGGTGCCACACAACGTGTAGCTGTTTTTTAAGTACTGTAAATTTAGGTATGGAAAATCTGTTTTTCTGTTTTGGAAGGAATTTCCCAAGTTTGTATAACCACTGTGCTTACCCAGTTTAGAAATAAGCCTTCATTGGGGCTATCTCCTTTGTGGATCATCAGAGTATAGTTTTATTATAGCTCCTAGTGGCATCAAAATGTTGGACTGCTTGGATTTAAAGATCAGCAGTGTGTTATAGTCTAGTTCCGACAGAAAATGGGAAAACAGGAACATTAACAATGAAATGTTTCTTTCTACCAGCAATGTGTATTCCTCCATCGTATGCTGACCTTGGCAAAGCTGCCAGAGATATTTTCAACAAAGGATTTGGTAAGAACTTTCTAAAAAGAATTTTAGATAAGAAGTGAATGTGTGTTTTTGGATTGCTTAGGGAAATCAAATTAATCATTTAAAATTGCAAATATCTTGCTGTATTTATTTTTCTATTAGATACTTAAACTTCCATTAAATAGTTCATTTACAATCCATAATCTTCACTTCCTCCCAGTTTCCCACATACTTTTCAAACTATAGCTCAAGAATTTTAAACTTTCAGAAAAAGCAGCTTGGGCTTTCATTTTCTTCAGTTACAGCTTAGACCTTGGTTGACTAGAGTTTATGGTGGTGACTTCTAATATCCTTCAAAGAGTTATGAGCTTTTTCTTTTTTTTTTTTTTTGAGACAGAGCCTCAAGCTGGCACCCTGGGTAGAGTGCTGTGACATCACAGCTCACAGCAACCTCCAATTCACCAGCTCAAGCGAGTCTCCTGCCTCCGCCTCCCAAGTAGCTGGGACCACAGGCGCCTGCCACAACGCCTGGCCATTTTTTGGTTGCAGCCCTCATTGTTGTTTGGTGGGCCCGGTCTGGATTCGAACCCGCCAGCTCAGGTGTACATGGCTGGCGCCACAGCCCATTGAGCCACAGGCGCTGAGCCGAGTTATGAGCTTTTTCAAGTTAATTTTTCTTCTAGAAGATTTTGTTCTACACAGCTCCTTTCCCCTTTAGATTTTTGGAGATACCACTTTGGCACAAATAATCCTAAATGTCTGATTATTGGTTAATCTGAGCTTTAAATTGAATGATTTTCTAATCTGGTATTTAAAGTTAAAAGTAGTTTGAAAGCAGCCATACACTAAAACATAAGGCAAAGCAGCATAGAGGTGTTTTGCCCTTTACAAGTCATTTTACATAGAACAGACTTTTAAAATTTTTCATTGAAATGATGCATATCAACAAATTTTTATCCCCCCCCGAATATGTGGAATCTTGTTTTTTTTATGTGTAGTTAACAATTGCATCTTTTATACAAAATAATCATTTTGTTACCTTTTGCTCTCATTGAAGGTTTTGGGTTGGTGAAACTAGATGTGAAGACAAAGTCATGCAGTGGTGTGGTGAGTGTTACCTATCTTATAAGTTCTGATGAACTTTATAGTTTTTCGCCCATGATATAATCATAACTGAAAGATCTGTACCTCTTATCTTAGAGAAGAGTTGACCTAGGCTGGGTGACTCCTACCTATAATCCTAGCACTCTGGGAGGCAGACATGGGTGGATTGCCTGAGCTCACCAGTTGGAGGCGAGACCCTGTCTCTAATATAGCTGGGCATTGTGGCAGATACCTGTAGTCCCAGTTACTCGTGAGGCTGAGGCAAGAGAATCGCTTAAGTCCAAGAGTTTCAGGTTGCTGTGACCAGTGAAGCCATGGCACTCTACTGAGGGCAACAAAGTGAGATTGTTTCAATTAAAAAAAAAAAAAAAAAAAAGATTTGCATGCAATGTGATTTATTTTGCCTTTAGATATAATTTCTGATTTTCAGATTGACTTTTGCCATATTATGCACAAGGAACTCGGGAAAGATTGGTTATTGTGTGACTACTTGAAGGCAGAGAACCTGTTAGACATTTTTGTAACCCTTTCTTTTAATGCCCATTGGAGTTCTGAACATGAAAGTAATCAGTAACTAATCAACTGGAGTGCACCATTTATTGTAATGTCCATGTTCTAGCAGTCTTCCATGGAGATTTCCACTTGTATTTTGTGAATTTAGGGAATCTTGATTTGAATACTTTTACAGCGGTTAATATTTTGGTATTTAGTGTCTTGATCCTAACAAAGGGGGTGAAATAAAATTTAATTTTGTGTAATTTTTTCTTTTCTTTTTTTTTTTTTTTTTTGTAGAGACAGAGTCTCACTTTATCACCCTTGGTAGAGTGCCGTGGCATCACACAGCTCACAGCAACATCCAACTCCTGGGCTTAGGCGATTCTCTTGCCAGTCCCTTCGAGTAGCTGGGACTACAGGCGCCCGCCACAGTGCCCGGCTGTTTTTCTGTTTTGCAGTTTGGCCAAGGCCGGTTTGAACCTGCCACCTTTGGCATATGGGGCCAGCATTGAAGAGCCACAGGCACCATCCTCTTTTCTTTTCTTTTTTTTTTTTTTTTAAGAGACAGTTTCATGTTGTCGCCTTTGGTAGAGTGCTGTGGCGTCACAACTCACAGCAGCCTCCAGCTCTTGGGCTTACGTGTTTCTCTTGCCTCAGCCTCTTGAGTAGCTAGCCCACCACAACGCTTGGCAATTTTTTTGTTGCAATTTGGCTGGGGCTGGGTTCAAACCCGCAACCCTCATGGTATGTGGGGCCAGCACCCTACTCACTGAGCCACAGGTGTTGCCCTTTTCTTTTTTCTTTCTTTTTTTTTTTTTTTGAGGCAGAGTCTGACTATGTTGCCCTCAGCAGAGTGCCGTGGCAACTCAAACTGTTGGGCTTAAGCAATTCTCTTGCCTCAGCCTCCCAAGTAGCTGGACTCCAGGTGCCTGCCGCAATGCCTGGCTATTTTTTTTTTTTTTTTTTTTTTTATTGTCATCATTGATGTTTAGCTGGTCCCGGCTGGGTTTGAACCCACCAGCCCTCATGCATGTGCCTAGCACCCTAACCACTGAGCTATGGGTGCCGAACCAGCTTATAATTTTTTCTTGAAAATTTTTTGTTTTGAGATTTTTTTGGTAGTGGCATAGTATGTGCATATTATAATATTATTGGTTATTTTGATAAATTCTTGCTGTAGTACATGTAACTGTTACTTACTAAAACTAACCATGTTGTAGTTTCTTAATTTCTAGCTAGACTTGTTGTGTTTCTGGAGTTTTAGATTGACCATGTCTGTCATTTGGTTTCTTTGGTCTGAAAGTAAGCTGAGTAGTTATGGTTGAATGACTTACTTGGCCAAGGGCTGTAATTTGGTATTTGTTTTTTGTGTTCTCACTGTTAATCTGTAGAGGATCTTTATAAACACTTGATGTAAATTTGTTGAACAGCAAAAGGCCATCTAAAAAGACTGAATCCATGTGTTTAAAAAGCTCACTCTCTAGTTGGAGACACACAAAGAACCTTGAAACTGGGAATAATCAGATAACTGGATCAGTTACTAGATCTTTTTCCAATAATTTGAGTATTTATTTTTTAGAGTTTTATTTTTCAGATTGTTTGTTGGAGAGGAGGAAATTATCGTGTACGTGATTAGGGGAAGTTTTACGGAAGTAGGTTTCAGATCAAGAAGGATGTTAGGAGCTGGATTAGATATAGTACATATATATTTTTTTCTTTCCCGAAACAGAGTCTCACTATGTCGCCCTAGGTAGAGTGCCATGGCGTCACAGCTCATAGCAACCTCAAACTCTTGGCTTCAAGTGATTCTTTTGCCTCAGCCTCCCCAGTTGCTGGGATTACAGGTGCCTGCCACAACGCCTGGCTATTTTTTGGTTATAGTTGTCATTGCCTTTTTTTTTTTTTTTTCTTTTTTGAGACAGAGCCTCAAGCTGTCTTCCTGGGTAGAGTGCCATGGCATCACAGCTCACAGCAACCTCCAACTCCTGGGCTCAAGCGATTCTCCTGCCTCTGCCTCCCAAATAGCTGGGACTACAGGTGCCTGTCACAATGTTCAGCTATTTTTTGGTTCCAGCCCCTCATTGTTGTTTGGGGGGCTGGGGCTGGATTTGAACCCACAAGCTAAGGTGTTCGTGGCTGGTGCCTTAGCCGCTTGAGCCATAGGCACCGAGCCAGTAGTTGTCATTGTTGTTTGGCAGGCCTGCGCTGGATTTGAACCCGCCACCTTCTGGTGTATGCGGCCAGCTGAGCTATGGGTGCTAAGGCACAATATAGTATATTTTTTGGTATATTTTTGTTTACATTGAATGTATGTAATTCAGTAGTCATGGTGTACTGATCCTATAATACGTACCTGGCCCCAAGGAAGTTATATTAACATGTGGCCCTATTTTTCTTTCTTATTTTTTCTTCTTTTTTTGAGACAGAGATACTTGTCACACTTGGTAGAGTGCTGTGGCGTCATAGCTCACAGCAACCTCAAACACTTGGGCTTAAGCAATCCTCTTGCCTCAGCCTTCCAAGTAGCTGGGATTATAGGTGCCTGCCATAATGCCTGCCTATTTTTAGAGACAAAGTCTCTCTCTGACTTTGGCTCAGGCTCAGGTTGGTTTCGAACCTGTGAGCGCAGGCAGTCTACCCACGTTGGCCTCCCAGAGGCTAGGATTTCAGGTGTGAGCCACTGTACCCAGCCCTGTAGACTGGCTCTTGATCTGTGTACTGATGGATGGCAGTGGGTAAGGACTCAAGAGTCATAAATTGTTGTCACTGGGATTAAAAATAGCTACTCATACACATTCCCCATTAAAACCATCTTCTAGAAGAACATGTTCCTTATCTATCTCTGTCTATCAATTTAATAATGCTTTCATTTTGTATAGAACATGAAAATGTACAAAACTTCACAGTGTACTTTCAGTTTAGTATTCCAGAGGTATCAGACTTTATAATTTCATTTGCATAAATGGACCCCAAAATGTTAAATGACTTCCTTGGTGTTATTCATTTAGTAAACTGGGAACCCAAACTCCTAATTTTTTTTTTTTTTGTAAGACAGTCTCAGTATGTCACCCTCCGTAGAGTTCTGTGACTTCACCGCTCACAGCAACCTCAAACTTGTGGGCTTAAGTGATTCTGTTGCCTCAGTCTCCCAAGTACCTGTGACTACAGGCGCCTGCCACAACACCTGGCTACTGAACTCCTAATTTTATTTATATCCAGTGTTCTTTCCTAACATAATGCACTACTTCTTATGCTTCCTGATTATGAAAACATCTAATTTCAGGAGATTATATATAAGATGTAAGGATTTGTGTCTCTTTAACTCAGAGTAATAGTTGTATAAAAGTTTCATTTTCTAAATGAAAGATAACTGGCCTTTCCTTCTATTGATAGAATTTTGGTGTTTCCTCACTCTGCAGTATCACAATTTCTGGTTGAAGTCTCTTGAGAAGTCTCCAGATTAGGCTCGGCGCCTGTGGCTCAACGGGCTAAGGCACCAGCCACGTACACCTGAGCTGGCAGGTTTGAATCCAGCTCGGGCCCGCCAAACAACAATGGCAGCTGCAACCAAAAAAAAAAAAAGTAGCCGGGTGTTGTGGCAGGTGCCTGTAGTCCCAGCTACTTGGAAGGTGGAGGCAGGAGCCCAGGAATTGGAGGTTGCTGTGAGCTGTGAGGCCACAGCACTCTAACCAGGGTGACAGCTTGAGGCTCTGTCTCAAAAAAAATAAATAAATAAAATTATTAAAAAAAAAAAAAAAAAGAGGGCGGTGCCTGTGGCTCAGCGAGTAGGGTGCCGACCCATATACTGAGGGCTGCTGGTTCAAACCCGGCCCCGGCCAAACTGCATCAAAAATTAGCTGGGCGCTGTGGCGGGCGCCTGTAGTCCCAGCTACTTGGGAGGCTGAGGCAAGAGAATCGCTTGAGCCCAAGAGCTGGAGGTTGCTGTGAGCTGTGACAG
>CAUYON010121809.1:0-11092 GCA_963573935.1 Arctocebus calabarensis
TTTTCAGGTATCCCTATAAGGTGAATATTGGGTTTCTTCGAGTTATCCCAGAGCTGTCTGAGAGAATGATCCATTTTTGCCTTCCATTTCTCTATCTCTTTGAGCATTTGGGAGCGTTCGAAGTCTCTGTCTTGTTTCAGAAATCCTTTCTTCTGCTTGCTCCATTCTGTTACTGAGGGATTCTACTGTATTTCTCAGATTTTTGAGGGCTACAACTTCTTGTCTCAATGTGTCAAAATCTTTGGTCATTTTGCCTTTGAATTCATTCAGTTCTTGAGACATCTTTTGGGTCATGTTTTGGACTACTGCTTGAAATTCTAATTCCATCTTTTCCTCCATTCCACTTATCTTATTTGCTATCCAGACTCTGAATTCGATTTCTGACATCTCAGCCATTTGTTTATGAAAGGGATCTTGTGCTGTATCTACCTTGTTGTTCCTTGGGGGAGATGATCTACTCTGATTATTCATATTTCCAGAGTTTTTCTGTTGATTCCACCTCATGATTATTTTTCACTGTTGCCTATGACCGTCCTAGGAGTTGGGGAAGTGTCTCTCCCAGATCAGACCCTGGCAGAATCACTCTGTTGTTACTGGATCTTTCTAGGGAGTGACCCTGTGTTTCTAATGATTTCTCAAACCCTGCAGGGTGGAGAGCTTAAATCCTCCTCAGCCTATTTAGAAGACACTTTAAATTGCTAACTTGGGCTAAGCAGAAGCTTTCCCAGGAAAGTGCTTGTGGTTGGGATCACTCCTTAAGTGGCTATCCACTTACCCAGTGTTTCCAAACTGGTGTCACCCTATGCCCCTGAGGGCTAAGGCTGTGAGGCCCTGTCTTTAGGCTGCTCAGTCACTAGATTACTTGCTCCCGCCTGATGCCTGTTCTGTGACCCTGAGGGTAGAGCTTGCCAGGGCAGTTCTCCCACAATGGCTCCACACAGCCCACCACCAAACACTGTCAGCTCCGTCTGGCTCAGTGGCCCACTCTGGGGCCCCAGACAATGCTCAACCCCCCCCCCCACTCCTGCCCAAGTTCTCCCAAGGCAGTTCAACCAAGTGCCAAGTCCAAAAGAAACCCAAACAGCTCACAGGCAAGGCCTTTCCAGCCTGCAGTCCCACTGTTGCCCTACCTACAGCCACCAACAGGATCAGACTGAATGAACAGATGCAACCACTTGCCCAATCTCTGCTACTTTTGCCTTCCTCATGGTGTCCAGAAGCCTCACACTGTCTTCCTGTGTCCCCAAAGGGAAGTTTCTGGGCAGATCCCACCTGCCAGAGATGCCTGAAGTCCTCTCTCCCCAGTCTCACCATGCCCAGTTGCAAGGAAGCTGTTACTCGGCCGCCATCTTGCTCCACCCCCACTCAAGAGTGGATTTTACTTTTAATCATTGTTTTCAACCTGTCTTATCTCAAGTATTTTATCAGAGATGCTAATAAGCAAGAAAGCCAAGCAGTTTTACAGATACTATCACATAATAACCCTGCCCAAGTGCAGCATTATGGCACTGACACTGGTGGAAAAGTTATTAAGGAAAGGAAAAGTATTAATAAAGGGGGTGTCACAAGATCTCAATAATCTGTTAACAGGATGATTTCTGGGTAATTACTCATTTATACTTTTTCCCTCAAATAAAATTCTTGACCTTGGCTCTTATAGTGCAAGAAATGGTATTTTCACATTAATCAATGCTGTAGGAGTACCTACTACCATTTACAAAGCTCTCTTTTCCTTTTGTTATTCCTGTCTTTAATGATGTTTTTTATTTATTATAGCTCAAATGTGGGAAGAGGGCCCATATATTATCAGCTATAAGTTTTGGGGAAAGAGCAGTTTCGTTTCTCCCAGGTCATGTGTTCTGTTGAGCCTGGTTGCTTTGGTCAATAGAATTGTTAAGGCAGAGCTCTGGAGTTAATATCTAACTTCTGAAACACAATTCTATGGCTATTAAGCTTGGGGGCTCTGGAGCAGAACACTCCACTCCTGATGACACAGCCCAGAAGTGGATGCTTGCAAAACAGCATCGATCACTGTACGGCCTCCGGAATAATGGCTCTGGTGAGAAAACAAATAATTGCCTCCCATAATGTTCTGGTCTTTGAAGATCATAGAATATTACGCCCCTACTTTCAAGTGGTCTTGTGTGTAATCTGATCTTAGCAGACCAGTGATGTATGGTCATGGTGATTGTTTTCTTAAACCTTTGAATTCTTCGAATCAGTTAATCAGTAGACTAGCAGGCACTTAAGAAGAAGTTAATCATGAGTAACCATATGTTGTTTAAGACAATTATAAAAGTAAGACTAATAGTGTGTACATGACCAGCTGGGTATATAAGACAGTTGGAAATAAAGAACTTTGCTATTAGCTCCCTAAAAGCTGGTAGCCATTCTTGCCTTCCTATACAATTTCAGTAAGTGGGCTTTTCCCTTATGTCAGCAGCCACTTTTCCTCCTACAGCTTCACGTAGCACTCAAAGCAAAAAATAACATGATGGAAAAGTTACCCATAAAAGAACCAGAAGACCTTCTAGAATATAGATGAAGTTAGGTGAGGATGTCAGGGGAAACTAGAACCTCTTCTGATACTACAGCATTTCTTGAAATATCACTCCCAGAAAAAAATTAGCTCCTGCAAAACACAGTGAGAAATGTTCCTCAAAGCTCTTCACACCCTACCTCAATTACATCCTCTCTGATGTTCTATGGGAAAAAGTGTTTTGGAAGAAGGAGAACTGCCAACTTAACAGGACCACCAGAAATGCACTGAATGGCCTCCCAGGGAGCCTGGTCAGACTAGAATTGCAAATAAACACAGGAGGTTCCCCTTCACCCTTGAAATAAGCCAGGAGAGCTGAGTCCAAATCCTCACTGCCCTGGGGGGTGGAGACCACCTTAGGTGGCCACAGCCCTCTGAGGCATCTCTGTGGCCAGTCCCTCTTGGCAGCCTTCCTCAAAGTGCCTTCCCTGGCTGCTGTTACCACCCTGACTTAACAATGAGGTCACACCTGGCATTCACTCTCATTTCTCTTATCAAACTTCTTTATTCCTCAATTACCTTCATGGTTTTTCCCTGCTGCATGCAAACCAGGGGAAATGCTGCACAGTTGGGGTGAAACTGTTGTAACTGAGGCCAGGCCACCCATAAAAATATGGACCCCCACTTTGGGTACAAATCAGAGGTGATTTTATTTACTCCTACACAGGGAGGCCACTGCAAAAAGGCAGACGACCCAAATCAGGTGGTCATTTATTACATCTGTACAGACAGACCACTGCCCCGAAGTGCAAATGACCAAATCAAGTCGTTACATCTGCACAGAGGGACCGCTGCCCCCCAAAGGCAAATGGCCCCTAAGAGAAATGCAGGCAGCCTTTTATACTCTTTTTGTGCTGATGTGGCAAAGCAAGCATGTACAAAAGCAAAAAAGGCGGATTACAAGGCGGAGTCACAGTCAGGTAGTTGGCTCAGGGGGGTAACTCAGTAACCATGGGGACAACTTGGAAAGCCCAGTACCTGGGAAACTCAGTTTCCTGGAAATCTCTGTTTGAGTTAGTTTTTACCATTGTTTAGCTGGCTAGGGAGGTTGAGGTAAGTAGTTTCTCATCATTGTGTTTAGACATTGCTAGGGAGTCAGGGAACTCAGAGAACTTCCTTGTCAGAAACCTGTTCTCAGAATTATACCAAAAAGGGGGGTTTGAGACGGATGGGGACTCAGGCTGAAACAGTTAGGGGCCTTTAGGGGTCTTCTTGCCTGGTCAGTTACTACAAAATATGCTCAAAGTCATTTCCCAGTCCTAACACTGGCAATGGCCTCCCCAATCCCCACAACACAACAGGTGTCTTGAACATCGAGGAATCTTGCTATCAGGCATGCACTTCATATCCTTTTTACTGGTATCAATACTTAATTTTCTTCTGAAGGCTCGTCTTTCTTAGAGTGCTGAGTACAGGAGCTTCTCAGTGGAATTGACTCTTCCCACGTGTAGCTCTCCAGCCTGATTCATCAGAGCATTCCAGGTGGCTCCATCAGAGCCCATGGAATTTTTCTGTGACTTCTATAAAAGATAACCTTATTCTTTCACCTTGGACATGAGCCTGGGAGCCTCTATCGGCCATCTCACCGTCACAGCACATAGAACCTTTTGAGAGTGGAGCCATCTATAGGGGCAGCAGAAAAACAAAGATAGAGGAAAATGGGTCTTGGAGTCATTATTTGAACCCCGATCTAGATACGCCCCTAGGCAGTTCTTCCCTTGTTTTTTCAGGTATAACAACCATCAATGCACTCCTAATTGAGCCCTTTGAGTATTTTTATCACTTTGCAAAAGATGGTGCCCAACCTAATCTGCTTATGTGCACAGTCACATCTTCAAAAGTCACCATATACAAATTATAATTCAAGAGAATCAGATGATTGCAGTCCCTTTCACGCCTCTGCGCATGGTACTTCATTGCTCAGAATGCCTTCGCTGGCCTGTCTGCATGACTAACTCGCCTATCAAGACTCAGCTTGAAAGTGACTTTCGTTCCTCTAACTCTCCTCTTCCCCTGTGCTGGAAGGGGACCACGATGACTTCATGGTTTTCCTTGCTGCCTGGGAACTACGGTGTAGTCATGGTAGCAATAGTAAACATTTACTGAGCACTTTTTATATGGCTTACTCATATTCTCTCACTTGGTCCTTGCTAGGATCTGGTTTGTGTATCCTCAAGATTCCTATGCTCAAGGTTCCATTGCTGAAACCTAATCAGCAATGTGATCATATTGGGTGGGAGGGAGGTGGGACTGGTGGAAGGCTCTGCCCTTACTTAAAAAAAAAAAAAGGCCCCAGAGAGCTCCTTCTACCGTGAGAGGACACAGTGAGAAGATGGTCATTTATGAACCAGGAGCTCACCCTCACCAGACACCAGGTATGCTGGCACTTTGATCTTGGACTTCCCAGAGTTCACAATCTACCTAATTTTTGATAATTTGTTCTATCAACCCAAATAAAATAAGACAGTCCTCATGACAATTATTCTACCCATTTTGTAGATGGGGAAACTGAGGGACAGAGAGGTTCAGAAATGTGTGGTGCCTAGGCCACTGAGCTACAGATTCCAGGCTCTTAATCACTGCCTGGGGGCGCTGCTCCTGTGTTTCCACCTTCATGTCTCTGATGGAAATGTGTCCCATCCATCTTGATACCCCCATACTCTGCACCGTGCCTCCCATAGCACATGCAAAACAAAGATGTGACGAAGTAATCAGTGGCAAGTTCTGCCCATGTTGGGGGGGGCGCAGTAGGAAAAACACCATAATCATCTCATACATTAATCAAGATCCTTCAGTTTAGACTATAATTGTCAGAATCACACTTAACGTAGCGCAAAATAAAGGGAGCTCACTAATATGAGAAAAATTCCAGGTCCAGACCGGTTCACTCCATGACGGTCACCAGGATTTTGTTCCTCTCCGTCTACAGAATAACTCCCCTCCAGGCTGGCTTTACTCTCAAACAGCTTCTCACCTTTTTGCAAAGATGGTCATCAGCAGCTCCATGTTGGAAAGAAAAAAAAAATTCTTCTTCTCAATAGTTCCCACACGAGACTTGGGTGACAGCCTTTTGTTCCTAATGTGTGTGACTGGTTCTGCCTATCCCTCAACAAACAATCAGCCCAGACAGACACTGTTCCCATTGGCCAGCCCCATGTCACACCCCACCCCCAGGGCTAGACATAGAATCAATTGCTTCTAAGTGATGGGGGCTGAGGGCGGGAAAAGATCATCTCCCAAAGGAAAATAAAGGTGCCAGGGCAGGAAAATGAGGGATGTTAACTGGCAATCAAAACAAGCAACATCTCTAGGCTGTTCCCATATAAAATCAAAACCACATTTATTTTGTCTGTAGGATGCAAAATAAATGTGTTGCTAGAATGCTTTTTCTCTGAGATAATCTAATTGTTTATGCTATGTGGTCAGAACTGACTAAGTCTTTTTTTCTGTAAGCGCCTGGCATCTGTGATGACCTCATCCCACAGACTGTCACAACGCTGGTCTCCGACCAACGTTTCTAATGAGAGAATAAATTATTCTCAGCTGAATCCTTCTTCCACGCAAACCCTATGATTCTTGACTTGAATACCCAACAATAAATGCTTTATCTTTGATAATTATACAAAGAAGGGAGAGAGCATCCTTGGAGATGAGTCTCTTTATGGAATTGAAAAGGACCAGTGAATCCAATTCTTTCCTTGGCCACAGTGACAGCCGGATGGGGAGCTTACAAAGCCATCCTCAGCCATTGATGATATCACCCTTCTCATACTTTCCCTCCTTGTTTTCTTGAGAAATTACCAATCAGGGCCTAACAATCCCAGCGGGTACCATTTACTGGGCCTTGTTTGCAAACAGCACCACGCTGGGTGGTGTTAGGTGGTCCCTGTTTTAGCCTCAGCAAAAGGCCTATTAGTGGCACATTCTAACCACTCCCACCTCCTCCTCTGCTCAAAGGAGGAGCATTTGTGCAGACTTGGGGGCTGGAGGATAGCTGTGATGAGAAGTTGCTTAAGCATGAGAATGGAGGTCAAAGTCTCCTGAGGTCACATGCTAAGGTCTGTGTGGCTTCTTCTCACTTGAGAATGTGCCAGGCTCAGTCTAGAAGGATGCTGCAGGGCAGGTCCAAAAGGATCTCACCATGGCTCGATGCCTGTGGTTCAAGCAACTAAACCTCCAGCCACATACACCTGAGCTGGGGGGTTCAAATCTAGCCCGGGCCAGCCAAACAATGACGGCTGCAATGTACAGTTGCAGGCAGGGTTAAGAGAATCAAGAAAGGATGCTGAGGTGTCCAGGGACCTGCAAGAGCAGGAGCCCATTGCTGCCCCAGGAGGAAGGAGGGGCAGTGGTAGTTGCAGAGGGCGACAGAGAACTGGAGACTGGGGAGAGAAGCAGCCTACAGGGGCCTCCCCAGAACTGCCAGACAACACAGAGGCAGGCAGGGAGCCAGGCCCACCATCCCCTAACCGCCCTCAGATCTACAGTCCAGGCTCTTGCCTGCATGAGTCAAACCCAAGGACAAGGAAGTCTGGGTGATGGCAGTGCCCACAGATGGCTTCTCAGGGAAAGTCCAGGACAAACAAGGACAGAGAGTGGATGGGAGCCAGGAGAGGGGGTGGAGTAATGGGATCAAGCATCCCGGTGCTCCCCTTTTAGAGCCCTTCCCTCTTTGGAGTCTCCCTAAAACCCAATCAGTTTGGTGCAATAAATCTGGTCCCCAGTCTTGAGTACAGCAGAGGGGATGCTTTCCAGAGCTATGTGCAATTTAGGCAAAAGGAACCTCTTGTTGCAGAAGTGGTCCAGCCTCACTTACAGGAGAACTGCATTGGAGTCTGGGGTCAAGGCCTTGCAGTGATGCACAGAGGGTTTTACCCGTGTCCCCTCTGTATGTCTGTCTCCTAAACTTGCAACAGCAATAAGCAGCTGGTGGAGCATTCAGGGGCTCAAGATTTGAACCAAATAGCTTTCCAGCTCATCAGGAGTTAAATGCTTCTTTTCCCTTTAGGGAGGAAATACCGAGGCTTAGAGCAATTTGCTCATTGTCAAGCCTTTAAAAATATGGGGCTCTGGTGCATATATCTTTGTCGTAAAATGATTTTTTGTCATCTGGATATATACCTAGTAGAGGAATTGCAGGATCGAATGGCAGATCTTTTTAGTTCCCTAAGTGTTCTCCAAATTTCTTTCCAATAGGAACCTATTAGCTTGCATTCCCGCCAGCAATGCACAAGTATTCCCTTTTCTCCACATCCATGCCAACATCTATGGTTTGGGGATTTTTTTCTTAACAATTAAAAGGGTGGCACCCTGTGGCTCATTTAGTAAGGTACTGGCCCCATATACCAAGGGTTCAAACCTGGTCATACTGCAACAAAAAAAATAGCTGGGTGTTGTGGTGGGTGCCTGTAGTCACAGCTACTTGGGAGGCTGAGGCAAGAGAATTGCCTAAGCTCAAGAGCTGGAGGTTGCTGTGAGCTGTGACGCTACAGCACCCTACTAAGGGTGACAAAGTGAGATTCTGTCTCAAAAAAAAATTGAATAAAAAAGATTAAAAACATAAATAAATAGGGCGGCGCCTATGGCTCAAGGAGTAGGGCACTGGCCCCATATACCAGAGATGGTGGGTTCAAAACCCTGCCCCGGCCAAAATCTGCAAAAATTAAAATAAAATAAAATAGTGGGGCTCTAAGTCCTGCCTGTCTTCCTGCAGCACCCAGGCCCTGTCCTGAGCACAAGTTCCTGCTCTCCTTGCCTCTAAAGGCCTCTTCTTTATGGCCTGGTTTCAAAGCGGGATAACTACAGCACAGGGAAACACTCCAGCTCCATTCTTGTCCTTTGATCCCAGGAGTAAGCTTTGTTTTTCTCCTGCCTCAGCTGGAAGATAAGCCTGTCACAATCTGGACTGGCCTATGCCTGGTCAAAATATCCAGTGTGACCAGACCATGCAGCTCTGCCAACTCCCAAGAGCCGAAACTGTACCAGCCTCCCTTACTCTGCATAAAAAGCAAAGACTGGCCCCCAAGGACAGCGCTGATCGTGTGGGTCTGGCTTAGGCTTGCCAAGGAGAACCTAGGTAATCCTTTCACATCGCCATTCAGAAAACTCAGGCAGTGTGAATTCCCCTCAGTGTCTCCCACAAGACAGTGTGCTCTAGTCAACACACACAGACTCATACTCTCACACACGTACACACACTCACACTCACACATTCACACATACACACGCACAGTCACACACACTCATACTCTCACATACATGCACACTCACAGTCACACTCACACTCATGCACACTTACACTCACACATAGTCACACACACTCATACTCTCACACACACATATGCACACTCACACACCACACACAGTCACACTCACACTTGCACACACTCACACTCACAGTCACACTGACTCACACTCATGCACATGCACACACACACATGTACACTCTCACACACATACTCACACTCACACACACACACACACACACTCTTGTCAGGATCAAGCCTAACAGAAGCCAGGATTCAGCAAGGTCACACTTTCCACAGGTCTTGCACATCCCCCACTTTATAAATCAGTTTATAAATCAGTCCAAGACATATTGGGTAACAGAAGAGTCTTTTTGACAAATAAACATTTTTTTGAAGTACAAAATTTCAATCTTGTAACCATGGTTTTCTAGAGACCCACTGACACATCCTGTCTCTCAAACTCGGTCATCCTCACATTCGGGCCTGCCTCTTTGTGGCAGGGACTGTCCTGTGCACCATAGGACACGTGAGCACCCCTGCCTTCCACCTACTGGACTCTACCAGGACAGGTGAACACCCCAGCCTTCCACCTGCTGGACTCCACTAGCGCCCCCTGCCAGTCAAGACAATCAACAATGTCTCCAAACATTGCCAAATGTCTCCTGGGGGAACAAAATTGTTCCCAGTTGAGAACCACTTCTGTACAATCTTGTCTCTCAACCCTCACAACCTACCTGTTCACCAACAGCCATTGATTTTTATTCTTTTACAGAAATAACTCCGTGGTTGGTATTCATCTCAGGTAAGATATTTATCCCCTCGTGAGATCCCCAAGGTGAACTGTAAGGTTTTCTTACGAATGCCAACCTGGGGCGGAAGTCAACCAGAGAAAGAACCCTGGGGGGAAATTCAGGAGACTGTCCACCAGCTTCACACACGGTGTCTGAGAGGCCTGGGGAAAGGCGCAGGTGGCCGGCACCACCAGGGCAGACCGAGTCAACGCAGAGACTCTCTGACTCCTCAGGAACCTTTTATGATCTCTAACACAAAGCATATATGCAAGATGCAAAGAAGCCGAAAGATAGAGTTAAAAGAGCCCCAAGTCCCCAGGAAGATTTTATAGAGGGGTAAGCCGGGTAAATGGGAACAATGGAGAAGGGGGTGTTAGCAAAGGGCCTACAGCTATTTAGAATGTGGGAGGGGAAAACCAGTTTCATCCCTGCAAGGGAAGCAAGCCAGGTTCCCTAATCTAACTGCGGATGAAGAGTTCAAAGGATTCAGCTCTGCTGAAGGTCTCAGTCCCACCGCACCTGTTGGGATGGTCACAGTGACTTCCCACAGGGACCTGTGTGGGGCTCCCCGGCTCTTTCATCTGAGTGGTCTTGATGAGCCCCCAGGATGGCACCTCTGCACGCTTTTCCCTGCACACACCCCTCTGAGAGATCAACCCATCTCCCTCCCACAGTAAGGAGCACCTCATCCAAGAAGGTGGGCAGTATAAGAAGTAGCAAGGAGCTTTGCTTTCATCCCAGTTCTCTTCACTATAACCAAGATATTTCTTGTATATTTTATCTAAGATACAAAAATTTAAAAGTCTCCAACTAGTAAGAATTTGCTCCAAAAAAAAATAAGAATGAGTGCAAAGGCGGAATTACAGAAACAGTCTTGCAACAAAACTTACAATATGGAAAACTAGGAAACAGCATAAGTGTCTGATGATGGAATATGGGTAAAATGAGCTGCCAGACACTTACCCAATGGGACATCATCATAAAAATGATGAGGACACATGACTGGGCGTGGTGGTGGGCACCTGGAGTCCCAGCTACTCAGAGGCTGAGTTAGGAGGATTGCTGAGCCCAGGAGTTCAAGGCCAGCCTGGAATACATACATAAGCCCCATCTTTAAAAAACATGATGAGGATGAGGTGGTACCTATGGCTCAGTGAGTAGGGTGTTGGCCCCATATACTGAGGGTGGCGGGTTCAAATCCAGGCCCGGTCAAACTGCAATTAAAAAAAAAATCTGGGTGTTATAGCAGGTGCCTGTAGTCCCAGCTACTCAGGAGGCTGAGGCAAGAGAATCACCTACGCTCAAGAGCTGGAAATTGCTGTGAGCTATGATGCTATGGCACTCTACCGAGGGTGACAAAGTGAGACTCTGTCTCTAAAAAAAAAAAAAAAAAACAGAAAACCATGAATTTCCCCTAGTTTATAAAAGGAATTCAGAGATAAAAAGTTACAAACACAAATCCACAAATATTTTTAGAACACCCACCATGCTAACCAGAGCCTTCTGACTCTCTG
>CAUYON010121811.1:0-17965 GCA_963573935.1 Arctocebus calabarensis
CTCCCAAGGCAGTTCAACCAAGTGCCAAGTCCAAAAGAAACCCAAACGGCTTACAGGCAAGGCCCTTCCAGCCTGCAGTCCCACTGCTGCCCCACCCACAGCCACTGACAGGATCAGACCGAATGAACAGACGCAACCACTTGCCCAATCTCCACCACTTTAGCCTTCCTCAGGGTGTCCAGAAGCCTCATGCTGTCTCCCTATGTCCCCAAAGGGAAGTTTCTGGGCAGATCCCGCCTAGCAGAAATGCCTGAAGTCCTCTCTCCCCAGTCTCACTGTGCCCAGCCGCAAGGAAGCTGTTACTCGTCCGCCATCTTGCTCTGCCCCCCGCAACTCTCTTTCTTTAGAGAAACTCCCCTTCTGTTGCATGAAGGTTCACAATCCTCACCCACCTGTGTGTACAGAAGTGAAAACATCTAATCTTGATCAAGCAGATCCTGTTTCCTGGGAATTTAAATCTTGACCAGGGATATAGGGACTTGAAGGCTGTTGCCCCTCAGTTGACCAGTGGTTGTGTCCTATGGTTCCTGCTACCACAGACCCAAGGTGACGATCTACATGGGTTTCTAAACTGAGATCCTGATCCATACACTAATTCAACATACTTTTCAGTGGTTGGTCATTATCATCTCTGTCCTTGAAGGATATACTTCTTCATAAGAACCATAGCTTATTTGCCCAGCTATTTTTAGAGATGAGGTCTTGCTGTAGCTCAGGCTGAACTCATTAGCTCAGGTGATCTGCCTGCATCGGCCTCCCAGAGTGCTGGGATTATAGGCATGAGCCACTGAACCCGGCCGACATTGTTGAATTATTTGATAATAAAGGTAATATATGCTTATAAAATGCAGTTAATACAGCAAAATACACATACCAAGTGGAGTGCACATATCACCTGTAAACCCATCTCCCTTACAGAAATAGTCACTACGTTACACAGTTTGATTTACATTTATTCAGAACTTTTTCAAAATGGGATGAACCAGCACCATGAGCCAATAATAAATTTCTGTTCATTATAAATTACCCAGTCTGTGGTATTCTGCTATAGCAACAGAAAAATGGACTAAGACAACTGCTGTCCTATAGATAGGTATTTAGGTATTCTTAATTCTTTGCTAATTAAGCTATGATACAATTTTAGGACACACCTATGTCCTATAACTTCTTATGAACTTTATGAAGGGTATTGCACACCCAGAGGATGAGGAAATGGTGATGTCTTCAGGAATATTCCCCTGAATCCTGGGAGCAAGGAACAAGTGAGGCAGAAAGTAACAATGGGTGTGGATGCCTATATGTTAGGAGTTTACCTGATGAGACCTCAATCTATATGGGGCCCTTGGGTTACCCTACCTTTTACTGAGATTCAGGTAGGATTAGGAGTTGCCATGTGGGTTTCTGTATAACAAATCAGATTACTATTTCAAGTCACCCCACAGACATAAAAGCTGTTAACACCTGGAGAGTTCCTGCCTGCTTTCTAAGCCTTTTTTCTACTGACACACCCAAATGGTGACCTGCCAGCCCACAATAAAAGAGCTTCCCACAGCATCCATTAGAAACAGAGTCCCCAGATGAAGATTGAGAAGGCCTGAATCTTGGAAGAAGGGGAGGAAAGCCTAGAACAAATTCTCAGCAAGGTCAGGTGGTGGTCGTGCTCTCGCTGGCAAGGAAGCATCACAGAAAGTTACAAGAGTAGTACCTCTGCCTCTAGGAGTGCCAGCAAAGGCAGTCACAGAATACACACAGCCGCAGACCAGGCTTCACACCAGCATGGCGTGATTATGCCAGAGCCACAGATGCTGTCAACAGGGGTCAGGTCATGAGCTCCATGAGGACAATGGCCCCATTTCCCAAAACTCACTCACTCAGAGCCAATCTTGCTCACACCCAGCACTGCTCTAGTCTCGAGACTTCAAATTCTGCCTGGTTTTCCCCAGCTAAAGCCCTCTTTGGACCCTGTTTCTGATGCCTGGGACCCTATATTCCCTGCATCTTGGACTTTGTCAAGTCAGCCTGGGTAAACTCTGTCAGTTCCTCTCCCAGGACTGAAAGTGACTGGGATCCTGGCTAATCAGCTTCTGGTCTTTTAATCCTAAACCCTTCTTAAAACCAGAGACAAGGAAGAGAACCTAGTGGGAAGGTCGGGATGAAGGGGTAGGCGGAGTTGTGAGCCTGCGGTGGTGTGAGCTCCCAGCTCTGCAGGCCTGCTAAGCCTCTTTCACAACCCCTAATACCTTTTCCTAGCCCCATGTTGGGAATGTGATCCTTTCACATGTGCTCACCAAGTGCATTCCCAGTGACCTCTTAATGGGAAATGCCAAGACCTCTGGAAACAATCTAGGGAGAGATGGATCCAGCCAACCGAGGATAAGGCAGTTTTCTGTCATTGGCCATGTGCTCCGTCTAAACTGACCCCTTGTAGAAGACTTGGCTACCGTGCCCTGGAGAAGTGACTCAAGTCTTGCTTGTTTTTGATAAGCAGCTCCAGAGTCACTGGGCCAGGTCCTAACATTTGGTTTGTATTACTTGTATAGTACCCAGGTCTATCTGCCTGAGAGACAGGACTTTCTCTTCTAGGGTGGCTTTACTGAGAAAATAGGGAAATAAGAGAGGAAGTGCTATTTGGACTCAAAAGGCTAAGTCGTTGCTTATGGCAGATAATACCCTGGAACCTGGTGATCAGTCAAAGTTTTTTTACAGTTCATGAGTCAAGGAAGGAAAGACTGGGAACTGTCTGGCAGGGAAAGAAAAATCAGACCCTCAGAGACAAGATAGGTAAAATACAATGACCAGAAGTTCTAAAGGGGATCATGTTAAATAGGTGAAAAATTTCCAGAACGACTTAAATATAATTCTAATAATGGAATCCTAAACAATCCCAATGATGATTTGAGTGGGTCTGGGACAAGTAATTTGTGCGTGATTTTTTTAAGTTGACATTTATCGGATTGAACAAACACCATGCTAAACTCTTTACAAACATTTCCTCCATTCAATCCTCAAGACAACTACAGTATATTTATGAAGTATAATTATTATACCCATTTTAAGGATGATAAAAGCAAGGTTCACAAGATTAAGTAAATTAACCCAGGTAATACAACTGGTAGGTTTCCCAAATCTGGATTTGAACCTAGACTGTCTGACTGCAGTCAGTGCCTGTGCTCTTAACCATGATCTACAAAAAGATAGGCCTAGGCCTGAAAGAACAATATCAGGATGCCACAAGGTAGAAATGCTAAATTTTTAACAAGTTATATACAGAGCAATACTAACATGGCAATGAGAGGCCTATTCTCTGGAGGCAAATGAAATATAAAGAGGGTTCTGAGACAATGTCTAGACTGTGTTGCAAAGAGTGCTGATATTGATTACCAATGTCTGCCATTGGTGCAGGCATGGGGAAGGGTAGCACACGTGCTATGTGTTTGACATTTGTGACAAGCCCATAGATGGCAGGTAGAGCACAGAAGACAACAAAATTTGAGATAGATATGTGACTGGCATTAGAGAGGTCTAACTATGACAGAAGGTGCCTTCCCTGAGGCAGGCTGCATGTGACATTAGAGGAGTATGGACGCCAGTGATGGTTCTAGCTTGCTCTTCGGCAGTCACCAGCCCCCTTTTCAGAAGTGTAGCATCCATGGCAAGGGGAAAGAATATATATTTTGCATTCATTAAATCACATCGAGGGAATTGTGCCTAAGTCTGGCCACTCCTCATAGGGAAGGCCAGTGACAAACTACAGAGGATGGTGAGAGGTTACATCAAGTGCACTTGTAGTGACTAAAGCTGGGTTTAATTTTTATTTTCTGGTCAAGAGAGGACCTTTGAGGAACATGTTAGCTTCTGCTAGCCAACGAGCTGACCTTTGAAGGAAGGATTTGATTTAATCAAAGTAACTCCTGAGGAAAGAATTACAACTAGTGGGTGACAGTAACAGGGAGGCTAACTTTTATGCAATAAATGATGACATTTCTTACAATGAAGACAATTGTACCCCAGATTTTTTCCCCACAGACTACTCTCTAGTTGGATGTTAGTAGATGAAACATGGATAAATTTAGGATGAAGATTGAGAAGGCCTGAATCTTGGAAGAAGGGAGGGAAAGCCTAGAACAAATTCTCTGACTTCAACAAAGGAAACAGGTTTCTTCCTGGCCGGACTCATCCTTTAAATTGTTAGTCTGCTTTAAATTTCTCCAAGAAGAACATTTCCCAAACTTAATTGTCCACAGATTCAAACTATATTTTATTTATTTAGTTTTCATGACTCATCTATTAATGTTTCCTGAAATATTCCATAAAAGACATCTGAGAACACTGGGAGTAAAGTCATCCAACAAGGTCACTGGTTGCTTTGTGAAGAAAGTAAGAAATGTGTCCAAATGTGGGTGAGTGTTCTTTAAACTTCATCTGAGAAAAAGGCTATAGAGGAAATTGCTTCACAGAGGAGTTTGGACTAGATGCCCTGGAGTGGGGTGGGGAACCTTTTCATGATGGAAGACCACATTAGCTGTAATGAAATAAGGCTGCACTCAAGAAACTTCAATTAGATATACTTAAAAATTATATTATATTATAAAAATATAAATATATGTTCTTCATAAAATCAGAAAAATGAAAACTATTTAAACCTTTCAATGACTTTGTTGTGTCTGCTTTTTGTTGAAAACATTTGAATATTTGGTTGCAGCATGGAGGACTGCAGTTTCAGTTGATTTTTAGATGGTTATTTGTTACTTGTAACTTTAAGGGCATCTCGATTTGGATTAGGTAGGAGAAGGTAGATTTGCAGCAATAAGCAGTTTAAAAGCAAGAAAGTATTTTGGGGGCATCTTGCCATAGTTTGGGTATTCTATTGCATTTTCCCACATTACACTTGGATCTTTCTTAGTTAGCATCAAACAACAACTTTAAAATGTTATCCACTGAGAGTTCAATCAATTCCATTTGTAGTTCTTTAGGTGACTCAGTGATAGCAACTATGTGAGGCTGAAATGCTGATTTGGATGTGATATCATGATTCTCAAAGTCAATAAACCTTTCATTGTATTCTCCAATGAGTAGGTCTATAACAGCTGCATATTATTCAAATGAGTCGCATGTATCATCCTGCTCATCAATGACCTTTACTAATTCTGGAGAATGCTCATCTAAAATTTCCTTTTGAAGAAGTGTTTTGAAAAAAGAAAACTTTTTTTGAAATTCTTAGATTTTTTTTTTTGGCCACATATCATATATCCTGAGTTTTACCTTGCAAAGAAGTATTCAAGTTATTTTGATTTGACATGGCATCACACAGAAATGCTACATTCCTATTGCTTTCAATAATTACTATTGCTAATTCTGTTTTTCATAAAATTTAACTATCTGTTCTCCCAGAGATAAAATTGTGGCTAACACCTGTCCCTATGATAGCCAATGCATTTTAGAATGATAGAGAAAACACTGAATACCTACCTCATCTTTCACCTTCAGCATATTATGAAACTGATGATGCCCTGCTGCGTTTGCAGAATGTAGTTAACAAAACTTAAAAGTTATTTTAAAGTGTTGCTTAAAATAGTAGTTTTAGCACAGAGATTTTGCCAATGAAAGGTACAACGGGAAGAAATGAGAGCATCTGGATCCGTTAACACTTTTTAAAATCTATGCAAAAATGCTTCATGTTGTCCTGTCATGGAAGGTGCACTGTCTATACGTGCACTCATGACATTTACAAGATTCAGTCCAACTTCATGACATTTATCTTGAAAGTTGTTGACGATATCGAGTCCCCATGTTCTGTTCTCAAGAGATGCCCAAAGCAAGTAATTCTTCATAATAAATTGGGTCTAAGCATCCTACAACTTCAACAATGCCTTATTTCACAATTTGTACATCACTGCATGGCTTCTCTTTTTTCCCCCCAACTATATATGCAACTTTATAACTCACTTCAGTGGCATTATTACTAGGTCTGATTGTTACTTCAAAGAATTGTCTTCACTTTTACTTTTCATCTTTTAATTTCTACAATATGACTTTTTTAATTAAATCATAGCTGTGTACATTAATGCAATCATGGGGTACAATGTGCTGGTACAATTTGAAAATTTTTCGTTGCACTGGTTAACATAGCCTTCATGGCATTTTCTTGGTTATTGTGTTCAGACATTTATATTCTATATTTAGTAAGTTTCACTTGTACCCTTCTAAGATGCACCACATGTGTAGTTCCACCAATTACCCACCCTCATCCATCAATTACCCCCTCTCCCTCTAATTTAAAATATTTGTGGTCTTTATGGGTGTCATAATGCTGATGAGCACTGATTTTCTTTAATGTTTATACCACAGTATCACAAAGCAAGCAAATAACCTTATCTTTAGCAGAAACAAGATAATATTGCAATTCCCAGTTCTCATTGAAAAATCTGTTTTCTTCCTTCAGGGTTCTCTTGGTCTTCTTTGACAGGATGGGCTATTAAGAGGGCAAAATTAAAAAATACTGTTGAGCTGTGCGACTATTCACAAATTGAACTGCAAACAGAAACAGTGCCCTATTGTCAAAAGCTTATAATAGCTTATGACAGTCTTGTCGTACTCAATCCTTATAAACTCTCACCCACCAGCCTCATGTGGTAGAGGCACCCGTCAGGCAGGAGAAGTTAGAACTACATCAAGAGCATGGCAGCCATTAATTTAGCCCTTACAGCTTACTAATGTTCTAATTGCACCAGTCGATCTGGGAGGATTATTTCATTGAAAATTACTTTATCCTTTGGTATTTAAGTATGTTCATTTTAAAAATAAAATAAAAATATAAAAGACAATCAAAATATATTAATAAGAATAAAAGTATTTGTTCTACGAGATTTGGAAGCAGTCAACAAGTTGCGCTTAAGGACCTAGAAGGCCACATGTGGCCTTAAGATTTCAGGTCCCTCACCCCTGCTCTAAAGTATATGGTTCTGATTCCTTGCTTTCTTTAATGACATTTGTCCCACAAACATTTCCACAGGAGACTGGGGTGATGGGCATGGTAATTAATGCCTGTAATCCTAGCATTTTTCAAAGGTGATAGAGGAGAATTGCTTGAGGTCAGGAATTCGAGAACAGCTTGAGGAATACAATGAGACCCCATGTCTACAAAAAACAAGAATTTTTTAAAGGCTGGGCACAGTGGTTCATGCCCGTAATCCTAGCATCCTGGGAATAAGGGTGGATTGTGTGAGCTCAGAAGTTTAAGACAAGCTTAAGCAATAATGAGACACTGTCTCTGTTAAAAATAGAAAAACTAGCCAGGTGTGGTAACAGGCACCTATAGTTCCAGCTAGTTGGAAGGCTGAGTCAAGAGGATCATTTGAGCCCAAGAGTTGAGGTTTCTGTGAGCTATGAAACCAGGGCACTCTACCCAGGGCCACAGAGAGAGATTCTGCCTAAAAAATTAAAAATAATTTTTTTAAACAACAACAAAAGAAGGCCAAATTAATTTCAACCTTAACTACTCCCTAAAACAATACAGAGGTCACCAAGTGGGAATGTTCAGCTGGTAATGCCTCTGAGATTGTACAGGTGTGACAAGAGTGTGCTGTTGGTAAATGTGCCTTTATAATATTCTATCGGGCTAATTCTGCTATGTCATCTCAAGTTGCTTTCTGGTAGCATTTTTCTCCTAGTTATCTAAACCTTGCAGAGTTGCTTTTTTTCTAAACTATATCTATGACTTCCTTTAAAAATGACTTCACTCTTCAAACCTTTATACCATCTTCTATGAACTAAAAGCTTGTGTCCCCACAAAATTCAGATTTTGAAATATAACTCCTAGTGCAATGGAATTTGGAGAGAGGGGAACTTTGAGAGATAATTAGGGAAGGTGAAGCCCTCATGGATGAAATCAGTGCCCTCAGAGACCAGAACACGCTGGCTTTCTCCACCATGTGTGCATTCAACAAGGCATCAGCAGTCTACAGCCTAGAAGAGGGCGCTCACCAGAATCCAACCATGCTGGCACCCTGATCACAGACTTCCAGCCTCCAGAACTGTAAACAATAAATGGTTATTGTTTAAAGCCACCTAGTCTATGTATTACAGCAGCCTGAAATGACTAAAAACCATATTAAATTCTTTTAGAAAGAGGGGATGGGATATGAATTTTAAATACATAAGCTTAAGAGCTGTGCATCTACTATAAGCATAATACACAGTGGCATAAGTAGTAAAACAATGAGGGTCCCGGTGTGAAACCTGATGCCCCTGGTTGAACAGAAAAGACCCCACCCTCATGCTCTCTAGCAAACAGCAAGGGTTTCCTTACACAAGGAGAGGTTCTGGTTAAAACATTTTTCTTTGAAACTTAGCTAAACTTCATTAAAAAGAAAAGACACTGGACCTAGTTGGGCCGCAGTGTAATTGTGGGTTACGAGGCCCCACTTCCATAAACATCCCAGGGGCTGTGGGTACTCCTGATCAAGCCTCATGCTCTGCTCTGCAACAGGACCCTTCTGATCTTCCTTGTTGGAGAAAGTGCCCTGCCTGGCATTCGCACACCTGAGCATAGCTCCCACTGAGAGACAAAGGTGACTCTTAGGTCCCTTACATGCTTCTCACTCCTGTGGGTGCCAGCTGCTAAGGAGGGGACCACAGCCTTGAGGTCTTTTGTGATTGGACCCCTCAGCTCCCACTCCTCTCCTATCACTCGGGCTCCCCCTGCCTCACCTTCCTGCCGCATTTGGACCCAGTAAGCTAGTGCCTGCCTCAAGGTCTTTGCATTTGCCTTTCCCTCGGCCTGGAATTCTCTTCCCTGACTCTTTGTGCCACTCTCTCTTCCATCACACTTCTGCTGAAATGTCACCTCCTCCAAGAATTTTCCGCTGATTACCCAAAATAGCCACCAATCTTTCACTCACTATCCCCCGACTCTGCTTTATGTTTAAAATTTCACCCACCAGACATTATACTATGCATCCATTTATTGCCTTGTTTACTTCAGGTAGGCCTAAAACTGAGGTCTGCTGCAGGAGCAAGATGTCTGGGAAACAGACTCTGAGAAACTAGACTTAAATCCACCCAATCCTGCAGCAGGCTCAGGGAAAAATCGGAAGTAGTTCTCCGTCACCTGTTTCTGGTGACCAGATGTGTGTCAGTTACAGCCTGCAGCACAGTTCGGAAGATCCCAGCAGATATAAAATCCTTCTGAGAGTGGCAAAGGACGGTCTCCCAGTGCCTGCCGGTCCAGCACATTCACCTGAAGATCAGCAGCTGCTGGGGTCCTGCCAGGCAGAGCCTCAAGCTCCAGGAAAGTCGCTACTCTGATACGTCCCCATGTTCCAGCTCTGCCGAGCTGTCCATATAAGCTCGGTTGTATCCTTGAGAAGAAGAAAAGAACACAGATTCCTTGCTTTTCATCAGTCGTATTGCTGTACCACTGGTACAAGAAAACAAAAAGGAAGCTTCTGTCTTGTTCACTGTTGTATTCGCAATGCATAAATATTGCCTGACACACAGTAGACACTCAGTAAATGTTTTTTCATGACTAAATAAAAGAGCAGTGGAAGATTCTGTAAGTGTGATAGAGGGGAGAAAATTATAAGCTAAATAGGAAGGAACAGGGGGACAAGCTTCCCCTTCCCAGGGAAACAGCGCCAACGATTGCCCTGACCTTGTGACAGTAGCTTCATGACTGCTCAGCAGCCTCTCACCTGGACATGGTGCACAGTCCCGTGAGGGCTATGGGCCTTTAGGACATTGCCTCTAGAGCCTCACCTGGGACCCTCCAAAATTTAAGAGGTTAGAAGACATAGTCCTTGTTACTCAGGACGATCATAAACTTCTTTCACAGACTTGCTCTCAATCTCCCTCTGATCTGGACCACCAAAAGTTGCTATTGTCCTATGGCTGTAAACTGGCCCCAGTTAACCAGTCTCCAGACTCTGACTTCCAATCACCACCACAGCTCACACCTGTTCCTGGTCCAGCTCTGCTCCTGGAGCTTATTTCTTGCTACTCTTCTGAGTTCTTCCTTGTTCCCCATTAATGAATGGGACCTGAAAATGTGCCTCCGTGGTGTCTACACTACTTGAAAAAACAAGGTAAATAGATCATCCAAGTAATCATATGCCCCTTCAGACACTGTGGAGAATGAGGAGCGTGTCCTGCTGGTCACGCTCCTCATGGCTGATGATCTTGGACCAAGCTGGCCATGGGGTAGTCCTCAGGTTAGAAATGAATGTTTGAAAATAAAGGTAAAGTGAAGAAGCTGAACTCCCGAAACTGTTAAGTGACAGACCTTCAATCAATAAAGGAAACAGGAAAGACTTCTATTTGCTACAAGTTACCTTGTTTTTAAAAGACCCCATTTAAAACCACACTCCATTAAAGAGGGTTTGTGTAGGCGAATTACTCAGAGAGAAAAAAACAACACACTGCATTTCAGAAAGTATAATGAAGCAAACTGAATAGCCAATTTGACCTTACATAAAGAGGTCGTCAGCAGAAGGGAGTTTTCTAAACCCAAGTGGATTTAAAAATAGAAGAGGGACGAAATGCAAAATGTCTTCAAGCAAACAACTGCACTTCATAAGCTTTCCCATGGCCCTTCCACTCAGTGGTTGAGAGCACTAGATAGATGTAGGTCTGCCCTATGCAGGGCCCTGGAGGGACACTGAAGTCACCTGGTTGTAATCCACCCCACAGTGGTTGAGAATGGAATGTGCATCACAGACACGCACACGCACACAGCAGCAGAAGCAAGCCAGTGATGCTTGGAAAGGAGGAGATTGTATCATACTCTCAAGAAGGGAGATGGCATCTGGCATTTGGTTTACTACTACAAATTACCATAAGTAAAGCACTAGAGAAATCTTTGTATTGCTGTGTGTTAGCAGACAACACAGTGAATGAGAAGTCTTTGCTCACAGATGCTACGCTTTTAAAAAGTCAAAAAAATAGAAGCAAGTAGGGACTGGGTGGGGTGGTTCATACCAGTAATCCTAGCACTCTGGGAGGCTGAGCTGGGATGATCACTTGAGTTCAGGAGTTTGAGACCAGCCTGAGCAAGAGTGAGACCCCCCATCTCTACTAAAAATAGAAAAACTAGCCAGGCTTAGTGATGCACACCTATAGTCCCAGCTACTTGGGAGGCTGAGGCAAGAGGATTATTCAAGTCTGGGGAGCCAAGACAGTAGTCTGTAGCAGCTTTCCACAGAAGCTCCCATCCAGAAAGAGAGTTAAAGGACAGAAATTTAGCAAGAAAGCCAATGCTCCAGATCAGAACCAAATAGAAGGTCAAAGAATGCTCATCAACCCTGCTGTGGCAACCTGCGACCTCAAGAATACAAACAAAAGGTACAGAATCCAACGCCAAGTAAACAGGAGTCCCCTCCCCCATGAGAACAGCTCGCAGTATACTTCATACCTCTGTACAAACAAGTGAGCAGAGTTCAAATGTCCTCCCATTTTACCCCACGGGAGACACCTTCTAAAAACTGGACCTCCTTCCTCTACTAGGGTGCCATGGCACTCTCCTGCCAGGCATGTTAAAGCTGTATTAAACTGTATATACTCTTTACTTGCAATTTTGAACTCCCAGCACTCCCCTCCACTCTCACCCCGAGGTCTGGAAGCCTGTCCCCTATGGAGTCCAGATTCTTGGGCATTTTTTCAAGGGGTATAGATGGAGCATGGACTATTGCTGATCTGTGCTGATTTTCCAGCTCGGGAGTAAGGAGTAGATAATCAGCTGAGAAGGAGAGGCACAGGGCAGCACCAGTAGCGATGGGAATGGTGACAGTAGGGCTCACACCCCTGGGGATATTCTGAAGGGACACTCCCAGTCTCTCTGGGCAACCAGGGGAAGCCAGGCAGCTTCTCCAGTGGCAGCCCTTGGCAGAACAGATCTGGGATGGAATGCAGGCCCGAGGAATAAAGGGTATACCTGGGCAGAGTGCAGGGATTAGAATATGCACCTGCAGAGACAGCAGACTCCCAGGGCAGGGCTGCCCCAGAGGACTGCTTTACTGAGCTTCAGACACACCCAGCACTCAGGGGATAAAAGCTGAAACAAAGGGCAAGTGGCAAGAGGCTAGAACTGACAGCTACTGGCACTTCTGGCTGAGTCAGCCCCAATAATCTGCAGACTAGGCAACAGCACAGCCAGGGCAGATTTGCAGTCCAACATCTGATCCACAGGAAAATAGCCAGGACAGAAACAAATTCTGCTAAGTTGTTCTGTTCTGTCAACAACATCAATCAGGGACAGGGCTGGAACTGAGTGAATTGCCCTAGCCCCTATCAAGCATCCGAAGTTGTCAAGCCTCACCTCTCCCTGCCGAACAGTGACAGAGAGTGGCAGAGAGTGGTGGCCTGGCTGAAGAGACTCAGATCTCCCTGTGACACAGGCAGGCACAAACCCTTGGGAACATCTCAAAATTGGAGGGAACTGGAGGATAACCCCAGTGACTGGGTGTGACAGAGGTGCAAGGTGGGGAAGGAGGCATCAACCTTCCCAGACTAATTTATTTGCTGGGGGTTGGAGTCCTTCAGATCTCATGGAGCACTGGCGCAAGATATACTAGAGCTTACAGCAGATCCCTGCTATCTAGTTGCCAGAGATCTTTTGAATTCTCCCACCTGAGGCCAGTGCTGACTTGGACTATTGTTTGGGACCCATTCAACTGGGCCAATCACCTGAGGACTATCCAAAGTGGTAACCTGGGTGTGTGGTAGTGGGAAGGTTTGATTTTCCTTTTCCAATTGTTGCCTGTGGGGGCAGGATGACTTAACTGCTGGTATTTCTTCACGGCTCAGACTTCAACCCATAGTAACTGATTCTCTAGGGTAAGACAGAGACCAAATGAAAACAAGACAGAGCCACATAATCCCACCACACCCAGAAGGTCCCCAGTAGGCAGTAGCATTGTACGGGTCCTTGGCAAAATTCTAGGGGGAAAGGTATAGACATCAGTCCCAGTTTTCATGCAAAGGACTGGCCAATCACTACTCCTAGAACCCCCCCAATCCAACTTATCCTTATCTGCTTATCTTGCCAAACAGTGCAAAATAATCATGGGGCAGAATCAGCAGAAAAGCTCCAGCAACATGAACAACCAGAGTAGATCAACCCCCTCCCCCAAGGAACAATTTGGCCCACACAACTGAGGATCCTATGCATAAACAGATGGCTGAGATGTCAGAAACTGAATTCATAATTTGGATTGCAAATAAGATCAATAAAATACAGGAAAAGTTGGAATTAGAAATTCAAGGAGCATTTCAATAATTGTCTCAAGAAGTCAAGGAATTCAAAGACCAAATGACTAAAGATTTTGACACATTGACACAAGAATTTTCAGCCCTCAAAGATCTGAGAAATACAGTAGAATCCCTCAGTAACAGAATGGAGCAAGCAGAAGAAAGGATTTTTGACACTGAAGACAAAGCTTTCGAATGCTCCAAAACTTTCAAAGAGAAAGAGAAATGGAGGGCAAAAAGAGATGATTCTCTCTGAGAGTTCTGTGATAATTTGAAGAAAACCCATATTCAATCTATAGGGATCCCTGAAGGTGACAAAGTGGTCTCACAAGGCACAGTCACTCCTTCATGGGATTATGAAAGAGAACTTTCCAGACATGCCAGGAGATTCTGAAATTCAGATAGCAGACAGTTTCAGAACCCCAGCATGACTCAACCTGAATAAGACATCCCCCCAGTCACATCATAATTAACTTCATTAAAGTTAATATGAAGGAGAAAATTCTGAAAGCAGCCAGACAGAAGAAAACCATAACCTATAAGGAGAAGAATATTAGAATAACTGCAAATCTCTCTCCTGAAACCTTTCAAGCTAGAAGAGGACGGTCATCAACTTTTAATCTCCTAAAACAAAATAACTTTCAAGCTAGGATCCTGTATCCAGCTAAACTGAGTTTCATTTATGATGGAGAAACTAAATAATTTAATGACATCCACATGTTGAAGAAATTTGCCATAATTAACCCAGCTCTCCAGGATATTCTCAGATCTAGCCTCCATAATGACCAGCATAATCCTCCATCAGAAAAGTAAACTCACTCAGAAACTTTTGATCAACTTCCAACCTCCACAGTGGCAAAAGGATTAAAAATGTCCACTGGAATTTCTAAAGTCTTATTAATATTCTTTATTACTGTGAAAGGTTTAAATTGTCCTCTAAAGAGGCACAGGCTGGCTGACAGTATACAAAAACTCAGGCCAGATATCTGCTGCATTCAAGAATCTCATCTTACCTTAAAAGATATAGACTTAAGATGAAGGGATGGTCATCTATATTCCAGGCAAATGGAAAGAGGAACAAAGCAGGTGTTGCAATCTGGAACAAAGCAGGTGTTGCACTCTTATTCGCAGATACAATAGGCTTTAAACCAACCAAAGTAATGAAGGATAAGAATGGACACTTCATATTTGTTAAAGGTAATACTCAATATGATGAGATTTCAATTATTAATATTTATGCACCCAACCAGAATGCTCCTCAATTTATAAGAAAAACGCTAATAGACATGAATATCTTGATTTCCTCCAGCTCCATAGTAGTTGGAGATTTTAATACTCCTTTAGCAGTGTTGGATAGATCCTCCAATAAGAAGCTAAGCAAAGAAATTTTAGATTTAAACTAAACCATTCAACATCTGGATTTAACAGGCATCTACAGAATATTTCATCCTAATAAAACTGAATACCCGTTCTTCTCATCAGCCCACAGAACATACTCCAAAATCGATCACAACATAAGTCACAAGTCTAACCTCAGCAAATTTAAAAGAATAGAAATTATTCCTTGCATCTTCTTGGACCATCATGAAATAAAAGTTGAACTCAATAACAACAGAAATCTGCAAACTCACACAAAAACATGGAAGCTAAATAACCTTATACTGAATGATAGATGGGTTATAGACAAGATTAAGAAGGAAATTACCAAATTTTTAGAATAAAATGACAATGAAGACATGAATTATCAGAACCTCTGGGATACCGCAAATGCAGTCCTAAGAGGGAAATTTATAGCACTGCAAGCCTTCCTCAAGAGAATGGAAAGGGAGGAAGTTAACAACTTAATGGGACATCTCAAGCAACTGGAAAAGGAAGAACATTCCAATCCCAAACCCAGCAGAAGAAAAGAAATAACCAAAATTAGAGCAGAATTAAATGAAATTGAAAATGAAAGAATCATAGAATGGATCAATAAATCAAAAAGTTGGTTCTTTGAAAAGGTCAATAAAATAGATAAACCTTGGCTACCCTAATCCTGTTTTAAAAAAAATGTAAAAAGGAAAAAAGAGTAAAAGCCCTAATTTCATCAATCAGAAATGGTAAAGATGAAATAACAACAGACTTCTCAGAAATTCAAAAAATCCTTAACAAATATTACAAGAAACTTTACTCTCAGAAATATGAAAATCTGAAGGAAATTGACCAATACTTGGAGGCACCAACACCTTCCTAGACTTAGCCAGAATGAAGTGGAAATGTTGAACAGGCCTGTATCAAGTTCTGAAATAGCATCAACTATACAAAATCTCCTTAAAAAGAAAAGGCCAGGACCAGATGGCTTCATGTCAGCATTCTACCAAACCTTTAAAGAAGAATTAGTACCTATATTACTCAACCTCTTCCAAAATATAGAAAAATAAGGAATACTACCCAATACATTCTATGAAGCAAACATCACTTTGATCCCTAAACCAAGGACAGACTCAACAAGAAAAGAAAATTATAGACCAATATCACTAATGAATATTGATGCAAAAATATTTAACAAGATACTAACAAACAGAATCCAGCAACACATCAAACAAATTATACACCATGACCAAGTGGGCTTTATCCCAGGGTCTCAAGGCTGGTTCAACATACCTAAATCTATAAATGTAATTCAGCACATAAATTAAAAAACAAAGACCATATGATTCTCTCAATTGATGCAGAAAAAGCTTTTTATAATATCCAGCATCGCTTCATGATCAGAACACTCTAGAAAATTGGTATAGAAGAGACATTTCTTAAGCTAATAGAGGCCATCTACAGCAAACCCACAGCCAATATCGTATTGAATGGAGTTAAATTGAAATCATTTCCACTTAGATCAGGAACCAGGCAAGATTGCCCATTGTCCCCATTGTTTCTTAACATTGTAATGGAAGTTTTAGCCATTGCAATTAGGGAAGAAAAGGTGATCAAGACTATCCACATAGGGACAGAAGAAATCAAACTCTTATTCTTCACAGATGATATGATTATATATCTGGAAAATACCAGGGATTCTACTACAAAACTTTTAGAAGTGATCAAGGAGTACAGCAGTGTCTCAGACTACAAAATCAACACTCATAAATCTGTGGCCTTTATATATACCAACAATAACCAAGCCAAAAAAATAGTCAAGGACTCTATTCCTCTCACAGTAGTGCCAAAGAAGATGAAATATTTGGGAGTTTACCTAACAAAGGACGTGAAAGATCTCTATAAAGATAACTATGACACTGAAATAGCTGAACGTGTCAACAAATGGAAAAACATACCATGCTCATGGCTGAGAAGAATCAACATTGTTAAAATGTCCATACTACCCAAAACAATATATAATTTTAATGCAATTCCTAGTAAAGCTCCATCGTCATATTTTAAAGATCTCAAAAAAATAATATTTCGTTTCCTGTAGAATCAGAAAAAGCCTCAAATAGCCAAGACATTACTCAAAAATAAAAACAAAGCAGGAGAAATCATCCTACCAGACCTGAGACTATACTATAAATTGACAGTAATCAAAACAGCATGGTACAGACACAAAAACAGAGAAGTAGATGTATGGAACAGAATAGAGAACCAAGAGATGAACCCAGCTACTTACTGTTATTTGATCTTTGACAAGCCAATTAAAAACATTCAGTGGGGAAAAGACTCCCTATTTAACAAATGGTGCTGGGTGAACTGGCTGGAGACCTGTAAAAGGCTGAAACTGGATCCACACCTTTCGCCATTAACTAAGATACAGTCTCACTGGAATAAAGATTTGAACTTAAAACATGAAACTATGAAAATACTAGAAGAAAGTGCAGAGAAAACTCTTGAAGGAATCGGCTTGTGTGACTATTTTATGAGGAGGACTCCTCAGGCAATTGAAGCAGTATCGAAAATACACTACTGGGACCTGATCAAACTAAAAAGCTTCTGCACAGCCAAGAACACAGTAAGTATAGCAAGCAGACAGCCCTCAGAATGGGAGAAAATATTTGCAGGTTATGCCTTCAACAAAAGTTTAATAACCAGAATCCACAGAGAACTCAAAAGGATTAGCAAGAAAAGAACAAGTGATCCCATTTCAGTTGGGCAAAAGACTTGAAGAGAAACTTCTCCGAAGAAGACAGGTGCATGGCCTAAAAAACATGTGAAAAAATGCTCATCATCCTTAATCATCAGAGAAATGCAAATCAAAACTACTTTGAGATATCATCTAATGCCAGTAAGATTAGCCCACATCACAAAATCCCAAAACCAGAGATGCTGGCATGGATGTGGAGAAAGGGGAACACTTCCACACTGCTAGTGGGAATGCAAACTAATATGTTCCTTTTGGAAGGATGTTTAGAGAATACTGAGAGATCTAAAACTTGACCTGCCATTCGATCCTATAATTCCTTTACTAGGTATATACCCAAAAGACCAAAAACCACATTATAACAAAGACATCTGTACCAGAAATTTCATTGCAGCCTAATTCCTAATTGCTAAGTCATGGAAGAAGCCTAAGTGCCCATCAATCCACAAGTGGATTAATAAATTGTGGGTCATGTATACCATGGAATATTATGCAGCCTTAAAGAAAGATGGAGACTTTACCTCTTTCATGTTTACATGGATGGAGGTGGAACATATTCTTCTTAGCAAAGTATCTCAAGAATGCAAGAAAAAGTATCCAATGTACTCGGCCCTACTA
>CAUYON010121812.1:0-14327 GCA_963573935.1 Arctocebus calabarensis
CGAGCTGAAATCTCCAACTCTTGGACTCAAGTGATTCTCTCTTTTTTTTTTTTTTTTTTTTTGAGACAGAGCCTCAAGCTATCACCCTGGATAGAGTGCCATGGCATCACAGCTCACAGCAACCTCCAATTCCTGGGCTCAGTGAGTCTCCTGCCTCCGCCTCCCAAGTAGCTGGGACTACAGGCGCCCGTCACAACGCCCGGCCATTTTTGGGGGGTTGCAGCCATCATTGTTGTTTGGCGGGCCCAGGCTGGATTCGAACCCGCCAGCTCAAGTGTACGTGGCTGGCGCCTTAGCCCGTTGAGCCACAGGCACTGAGCCTATGACCTAGTTTTGAATTCTAAAATGCAGTGCGCGATCTTTTACAAGCTCCAAGAGAAAGTTGCACTGATTACCAGGGGTCAGCACTGACTTGGTGAAACAGCTTCCTTCATCTAAACCAGTGTTGTCTCCATGGAGCCTTCTGTTGGTAGTTGGAGAAAATATTGAAAATATGGCTCCTTTTGTACTCAGCCCTAATTTAAAGGTTTCATATGAAGGCTATACTCCAATTATAGCACAAGAATATGGGAAGGGAGGGTAATTGGTGGGGCCACACCTGTGGTGCATCTTAGAAGGGTACAGGCGAACCTTACTAAATGCAGAATACAAATGTCTTCATACAATAACTAAGAAAATGCCAGGAAGGGTATGTTAAACAGTTTGATGAAAACATTTCACATTGTATATAAAGCCAGCATATTGTACCCCTTGATTGCACTAATGTATGCAGCTATGATTTAATAAAAAATAAAATTAAAAATAAAAATCTTAGTAGCACCAAAACAAACAAACAAGTAAACAAACAAAAAGCTCCTGTCCTTCTTCCAATGATGTGCCTGCATTCAGTTTTAGCTGAAGGCTCCTTCTCCTAGCTGGCTGGGTTGCTATCCATGTGTGATTTCTCGTCTCAAAAACAGATGAAAAAGAAAACCCTGAGGGAATTCTTCACCAGAAATTCTAAAGCTAAACAACACACAAGAATGTACTTCTCCATCACCCATCAAAAACAACAAACATTCGTGAAGAGTAACATATTTGTAATTTTATTTATTTGTGGAAGTGGAAGAAGAGCCAGCCCTTGTTTTGTTTAAGTTATCACAATTTGTTTTATTTCTTGAGACTTCCAATTAGCTAATATTTAATAAAGTTGAAATAGGGAATAAGCTTAGTAAACTATTCATATTGATATAATGCCATGACGGGCATCCTACATTGTGGTAGAATCTTAGGTTTTCTAGCAGGCTACTTAATGGTCTTTAAAGTGTTTTTTGTTCTTTTGTTTGTTTCAGCTAAATGACTAGTTTGCTGACTTAGATGACAAGTTTTTCTTTAGAGGAGATATTGGAATACCTTCTATAAGTATTCTCTGAACAAATGTCCAAACTACTACTCATTGAAAATATTATTAGAATCAATCTTCATTTTAACTGCTTCTTTCAGAATATATATGCATATTATATGGTGAGACATACCTAAACATAAGGGAATATTGCTAAAATTCCAAAAATGTATTCAACGCTCAAAAGTCAGTTGTGATACTAAAACTAGTAATATTAATATAAAACATTCTACCCTGACTTTATTCTTAAAAGGTAAAGCTAAATCACATTTATTGGTAAATTGGCATATTCAAACAATTTCATCTTTTGTAGAGATAAAAATTGTTCTAGATTTCTAAAGACACTATTAGAGAAAAATTATGACAGCTTTCATTGTTACTGAATATATATACATTTCTCCTTCAGTATCAAAAAATTATATATCACTAATGGATATCTATAAAAATATTTTTAAAGTTTATTTTTAACCTTCCCATACAAAATTTTATTTGAAACCCTTCCCACCAAACCTATTTAAAAAGCATAAATGTATAAGCAGAAGGAGAGAAATAGAAGAAAATAGAGCAAACCCATGATGTTAGAAAATTTGGGGAAGTACTTTCTTGCTTACCCACTACATTCACTGGCCAGGACCATGAATTCCTTGAATAAGCTACAGTTCTTTTTAATATGGAATGAGACTTAGTAATGAACAGCTAAGTGCTAGGTGTACCCACCACTACCAGGCCTTTCCAGTTAACAGAAATATAGTTTTACAAAATATATTTCAGTAAGTTATTGTTAGGGGTTAAGTTAGGTTTTATTTTAAAAATTAGTTTTAAAAAATAAAAAAATAGTTTTAATATTATAGTTTCCCAATTTTCAATTTATGATTTTCCATGTTTTCTCTTACTTCCTATCCCTTCCTTGGTTCTTATTTTTAATGTGTTCTTCCTAGTTATTTTTCCTATTAATTTTTCTCTATATATTTTAGAATCAAGATGTCTAACTCAGGAGAAATATTGCTTATTATGTTGGGGTATCATTTAATTTACATATTAACCTAAAAACAATAACCAACTTACGATGTTAAGTCATGCTCTCAGCAATAAGGTATTTTTTCTCCTTGATTTTCTTTTGGATCTTTCAGGTAACTTTAAAACATAGGTATTGAAATTTTCTTATTAAATTTGTTTTTTCATGTTTTTAATTGTTGTAAATGGGTTGCCCATCCAAAATGTCTTTTAGCTGCTTATCTTTTATAACATGAAGTCTGTCGCTCTTGCATTTTATATTCTGGTAACTAAATTATCTTACTGGTATTTGTGTTTGTTAATGTTATTGTTTATTTTGGTCTTTCTAGGTAAACGATCATATCTGCAAATTGGGATAATATTACTGCTTTCTGCAATTGTTTTGCCTTGAATTGGTTTCTCTTCCTTTGTTGTAAGAACTGATATTGCTACCACAATGTTAAATATTAATGGAAATAGTTGGAATACTCTTATGCTTTTCCTGTCTTTAGCCAGATGTGTCTTCCTTAAGTAATATACCAAACTTTTATACACATGATATAACATGCTATCAAAAAATATCCAATGACTACTTTTAACACTAAGTATTTTACCTGGAAAGGATGTTTAATTTGATCAAATATTAGTATGTCACACTTAAATGTAAACAAAAGTCTAAGATCACTAGATAATTTGAGAAATGACTTTAAAAATAAAAATTAGATATTGCTGGGAGAACTGGATAACCACATGTAAAAGACTGACACTGGACCCATACCTTTTACCACTTACAAAAATTGACTCAAGATGGATAAAATATTTAAATCTAAGACGTGAAATGACAAAAATCTTGAAGAAAGTGTGGGAAAAACTCTTGATGATGTCAGACTAGCAAAAGAGTTTATGACAAAGACTTTAGCAGCTATCGAAATAACAAAAATTAACAAATGGAACTTAATTAAGCCGAAAAGCTTCTGCACAGCTAAGGACACAACAATTAAAGCAAATAAACAACCTTCACAATGGGAAAAGATATTTTCAGGGTATGAATCTTACAAAGGGTTGATAACTAGAATCTACAGAGAACTAATATTAATCCAAAAAAAAAAAAAAAAAGAACAAGCAATCCCATATACCACTGGGCAAGAGATACAAAGGAAACCTTCTATGATGAAGACAGACAATTGGATAACAGACATTTGAAAAAATGTTCATCGTCCCCTATCATCAAAGAAATACAAATCAAAACAACCCTGAGATATGACCTATGCCCAGTGAGAATGGCCCACATCACAATGTCTCAACACTGCAGATGCTGGCATGGATGTAGAGACAAGGGAACACTTTGACACTGCTGGTGGGACTGCAAACTAATACAACCTTTTTGGAAGGAAGTATGGCGAATCCTCAAAGAACTCAAATTAGACCTTCCATTTGACCCTGCAATCCCATTGCTAAGCATCTATCTGGAAGAAAAATAAATCATTTTATCATAATGACATCTGCACTAGACTGTTTATCATAGCTTAATTTGCAATCACCAAAATGTGAAAACAACCAAAATGTCCTCCAATCCAAGAATGGATTAATAAGTTGTGATATACATTAATCCATTAATATGGATTAATGGATTCGTATATGTATACACACACACACACATACACAAATACCATGAAATACTTCCCAACCATTAAAAAAATGGAGACTTTACATCTCATAATAACCTATATCAGTGGTTCTCAACCTTCCTAATACCACGGCCCTTTAATATAGTTCCTGTGGTTCGCAAACCATAACTTGAGAACCACTGACCTAGATGGAGTTGAAATATTTTTCTTAGTAAAGTATCACAAGAATAAAGAAGCAAGAATCCAATGTACTCAATACTAATAAGAAGCCAAGAGTCAATCTAATACATGCCCACATACAAGGAAAACTTCACTCTGTTCAAGTTGCAGGGAGGGGGAATAAGCGAGTTGGGGAGGGAGTAATTGGTGTTCTCCCACTTAATGGGCACAACCTGAAGGTGAATGGCACATCTCTTGGGAGTGAGACATAGTTATAAGAGGGACTCTACCTAACAAATGCTAACATTGTAACCTAACTTTTTGCACCCTCCAATTAACCTGAAATGATAAAAAAAGGAAAAAGAAAAAAAAAAAGAAAAATAGTTCCTCAAGGCCCGAGATAAAACAAACAAAAACAAACAGAATGGAAGACACTCAGGGAACAGGAGAAATAGGGAGAAGAGAATTGTTCAGAAAATTACCATTAAAATAGACAGGAATTAAAGAAAGGCTGGGTTCTATCTAAATTAATCAATGAAATCCCAACCCAAATCTCAGGAAGTTATTTTGTAGATATAGACAATTTTTTTTCCTACAGTTTATGATTCTCCGTAATTCATTCCAAAAAGGTTGCATTAGTTTTTAGTCACACCGGCAGTTTCATTTTCCAAAACAAGATCATGAAGATATAAATAATGAATAGAAACACACATAATAGAAATAATATTTAGTGGAGAGGAAAAAAAATTTTCCAATAATATCAGGAACAAGGCATATATTGCTTCTCTTACTACTCCTATTTAATATCACAATGGAAGTCCTAGATAATGGATTAAGAAAAGAAAAGGATAACAAAGGTATATTGACTTGGAAAGTAGAAGTCACATTGTATTTCTTCATAAATGACATGATCATCTATGTACAGAAACGGAAAACAATTGACAAACCCTCCTATAAATGTTAAGAAATTTTAGCAAAATTCCAGTACACAAGAATAGTATACAAAATTCAGTTGCTTTCTTATATACTAGGAGTGAACAAGTAGAATTTGAAATTAAAGGCAAAATACCATTTACACTAATACCTCCAAAAACGAGTAACTTACATACAAATCTAACAAAATATGCACAAGATCCACACATGAGTATCTACAAAATTCTAATGAAGGAAATAAAAGAGGAACTAAATCAGTGGAGAAATATTCATTGTTCATTTAATATTGCCAAGATGTCAGTTATTCCTAAATTGATCAATGAAATCCTAACCCAAATCACAGGAAGTTATTTTGTGGATATAGACAACTTTTTTTTCTAAAGTTTATATGAAGTAGAAAAAGACCCAGAAAGGCCAATACAATATTAAAAGAAAAGAACAAAGTTGGATGATGATACTATCTGAGTTGAAGAGTTATTATGAAGTTACAGTAATCAAGACAGTTTGGTAATGGCAAATGATGGACAAATAGATCAGTGGAACAGATTTGAAAGGGAACCCATAAATAGACCCACATGAACATAGTCAACTAATCTTTGGCAAAGAAGTGATGACATCACAATGGAACAAAGATACCCTTTGAAACAAATAGTGCTAGAACAATTGAGCAATTATATGCAAAAATCAATTTATACACAGACCTTGCACTGTAGACTATCACGAGAGGAAGAGATCAAATTAACGCTAATGCACATTTACTGGATTTATACATGCACACACACATACGGGAATGGCATTGTTTATTTTTTTAAATTGAGATAGCATTATTCAGTTATTTTTGTCCTTGAAGTTGTATTTCAGGAGTTGAAAATAAATGTTCCTTCCATAAAAACACACTAAAGCCAAAATTCATTTTGATGTTTTTCCATGTAAGTTTTGTCTATACTTTGCCACCAAACCCTCTCTTCGAGTAGTCATTTTTATCCCAGCAAATAGCCATCTTATTCTCTCAATCTCAAGTCCATAAACAAATTCTCTTATCTCTGCTTTCAGAATATAACCAACAATTCCATTCATCTCCAGGCCCATAGATACCAACTTAATGCCTACCACACACACATACCTAGTCTTGATTACTACATTGTCCTCTGACTTGTCTATTTCTAACTTTATGTCTTACTTTCTGTTATAACTTACATTGTTTCTGGTTATTTGAAATTCTCAAAATCTCCTAATCTCCCATAATGACTATATATGACTTGTGAAGAATAAGAACTTTAAGCATAGACACAATACTCAAAATATTTATTCTCTGCCTGACATAATAATAACTGTAGGTATTTTTAGAAATTGGACCTGTTCTTTTTCTTTTTTTTTTTAAGACAGATTCTCACTTTGTTCCCTTGGTAGAGTGCTGTGGTTTCACAGCTCACAGCAACCTCAAACTTTTGGACTTAAGCAATTCTCTTGCCTCAGCCTCCCGAGTAGCTGTGACTACAGGCACCAGCCAAGATGCCCAGCTATTTTTAGAGGAAGGTTTCACTCTTGTTCAAGTGAACCTGTGAGCTCAGGGCAATCCACCCGCCTCAGCCTCCCAGAGTGCTAGGCTTACAAGTGTGAGCCATCACTCTGGGCCAGGACCTGTTCTTGTAAAAAGTACCATCCATGGCTCATGTGGATTCAAGGAATTGGTCTTCTTTGGGCCAGGTGAAGTAAATAAAAGCAAATTCACCTACAACTCTCATTTATTCTCATTAAAAGGTAGCTAAAGTTAAAACAAGGAGTGACTTCACTCACATTTCTAATTAAGGGGTCTGTTGCCATTCATCATTTTTGGCCACGAGACTGAAAGCAATTGCTTATTTATTGAACACCTTTGTTTATTTTACAGATACTTCACTCTGCACATAGAACTGGGATAATGAGATTGGGGCTTAATTAGGAAAAGATTAAGAAAGGTTCTTTTCAAAACAATATCCTGCCTTTTATGTTTCAAGATACATGTAAATCTGTCTTTGTATTACAACAGACATTTCTACAGCTGAACTTATAGCATTAGGTTAACGTCAGGGGAGATCTAAAATCTTTGTGTTCTGACAACCATGATCAAACTTTTATTCCAAAATTTTAGGAGTCCAAATGAAACCTGGTAAGATAAAAAAAAAAAAATCAATCCATTAAACGCAGCACAGAGGAAGAATTTCGGAGTGTCACTAAAATGAAATTCTTCTGCTGAAACAAAGGAAGGAAAAAAAGAGAGATTGAAGGATTCCAAAAATAAAATAAATAACTAAAGTCAGTATGTGTTGCTTTTCTAAAAAGCTAGGTAAGACTGTAAAATAAAATGAATTAGATAAATAAAGCATTGGCCCATCAGCTATAGAGGATCTTTTTTTGCTAGCAACAATCATGCTAATTGGTAAACATTTACATTTGCAAACTAAATATGCTTGACAGGGAGGCCAGCCCATATGATATAGGTATAGCAATCAACAATTCAATTTTCTCATAAGATATTTCAGAACATTGTAACACACAGAGCAAAACATGCATATCTTCTAAAACTAGCTAGAATTATGAAACTAGATCTTGATAAACAACAACACATTTCTAAGAGAGTTCTGCACTGTAAACAAGAAATGATTTGTTTTTCATTGAAAACAGTGAGACCTATCACAATTCAATTTAAGTTTTACCAACTGAATGATATTCTTTGTTACATGGGTACTTTTCTAAGATTGATTTCAGAAAAAAAATTCAAAGGAATAGTTTTCTGTGGACTAAACCCATTTAGTGTAATGATCTGGATTTCCAATAATGGTACATCATTCTCCAAGTCATCTGAACACCAACTGTAGATGTTAGAGAATGCAGTTTCCAATAAAAGCAATATTTTGTATTTTGCAAAAATTCAATTTAATTGAATATTAATTTAAAATAATTTTTAAATTATTTTATTAAATTAAATATTTAAATTAATATTCAAGCCAGGGGCACAGGAATCGAATTATAGCTCCCAGGTGATAATGTGCTTGATTAGTAGAAATCAAAACAATATTAACAAATAAAAATATTCAATTTAAATGGTTCTAATGAAAAGCATATTACTTCACTCACCAAAACCTGGCACATAATAATAGTAGCATTTAATGTACACATAGTACTTGACTTAAAATTTTTCACTCTACCATTGTTTGAAAGTTATAGACACTCAATAGAAACTATACTTTGAATACCTATACAACATTCTGTTTTTCACTCTCATTGTAGTATTCAATCAATTATATATGCTATTCAACCCTTTGTTATGAAATAGGTTTTGTGTTAGATGATTTTGCCTAACTGTAGCCTAATGTGAAGTTTTCTGAGCATGTTTAAGTTAGGCTCTGTTAAGCTACGATGTTCTGAAGGTTGAGTGTATTAAGGTTGAGTGTCACCTTCTGACATTTTCAAGTTATAATGGTTTTATTGGAACCTAACTTCATGGGAAGTGGAGGACCAGTTGTATTAGAAATCATCCATAAAGAATCAACTAAAAACTTCCCAAACAATGGTTGCATTTTGAGGTTACCAAACATTCAAAGACAGGTAAAAATCTCTGGTAGTATTATGAGTATTCAATAAATTGTATTTTTAAGTCTTCAGTGTCTCCAAATCCACTCCCTACTCCTTATAGTTCTTATCAATTCTGTCACATGTCCCAAGAAAAATGCAATGTCTGATATGTAGAATCATTGTAACCATAGTAACAGACATGGGAATATCAGCAGTATTACAGTGAAGTTTCTTGAGTTCTATCTGTTCTATTTACTTTGAGCAAGCCACCTAAACTCTCATTTTACTCTTCTCAAATATTTATCTCATTAGGCCATTAGAGCAATTAAACATAAAAATGTAATTCTCAATAGCATTATTAAGAGGAAGGTACACATAAACAAAAAGTTCCTATTTGTCTCAACTGCTGAAATGAGGATTTCTACGGTTTTCTGTTGCCAATATTCATCTTTCCAGAACAGTTATACCCAACAATTCAAGTGTTACCAAAGCCCTGTACAAGGCACTCATCGCCATCTAGAGACATATTTAACTGCACTGCATCTTTGTAATGATCTAATTTTTACTCACTGATACCAAATAACACAAAGAAACAAGAACTCTCCTATGGCATATCTCCAGGGTCATAGGAGTTAATTTATATCCATGGAGACTCTTCCACGGCACAACAACTCTGCTCTATTGCTTCTGATAAAGAAGGCACATTGTGTAATGGTTTAACACAAATTTCCTAGGTTTAACATAAACGTAGAACTAACTAAGGAGAAACTATGGAGACTCCATAAGGAAAGTACAAACCTAATGTACAAAAAAAAGTAGATATATATTGTTACCTCTTTCACTAAAATAACGTTTTGCCACTTCATTATACTATCTTCTTTATATAAAATGAAAATGTTTAAAATTCACTTTAAATATATGGCATGATTACTGTGTGTCTGTGTGTGTGTGTGTGTGCACTAGTGTGCATGCCTGGTGAGGCCATGGATCGGCATAAAGAGTGTAGCAGAATAACATATAAATAAATGTTCTCTTCTCTTTGTTTGATGGCAAGAAGGTAGCCTAAACCATGTTCTAGAAAGAAATAAGCCAGAATCTAGAACAAAAGATGACTCACCCAAAAGTTTAGTTTTGAAAATCTAGTTCATATAAGGGATGGATAAATGATTCAAATTGGACAGGATATGTGCGTTAAGTTTCAGGATAACGAGGATGTGGGATCAATCAGACTCAAAAGAGATTTAATTAGCTTCCCTACCGAACAAGACAAGAAATGGAGAAATGTAGTTGTGCGTGCCAACATCCTACTCCCTCATAGGGCTTCCAGATGGTATGCTATGGCATCCCAGTTAAATGGCTGGAGAGGCCAGATACCAAGCACAGAGTTGTCTGCCATCAGGAAAACCCTTTGTTCCCAAGCAAGGCAAAACATTGTTCACAAGCCACCCTTTACGTACTCTTGTTCACTTGGCCATGAAGTATATAAGCTATGACCAGAATGGATTTATAGCAAAGACATTCTTTCACAGTATTTTAAACCCTACCTTGCCCTTGGGAATGGAAGTGAAAAAAAGATAAAGAAAGCAAAATGTTACTGCAATTGAATTTCTTACTACTCAGATTGTTAGGGATACTATTTGCTGTAGGAACAGAAAAACAAAGAAATATGGACTTTACAAACTGAGTTATGGAATTAAAATTCAAGCTTGTTTCAATAGCATCATGAAATTATGGAGTTAAGAACACGATTGCAAGTTAAATGTCATGTTTTCAAGAAGACCAGATGACAACATGGAAAACAGAGGTAAATAGGAAGGAGACATTCAGTAGATAAACTGCATGAATGTATCTCTCCTTCAATTCCAAAAATATATTACACAGTGATAAAATGGCATTATTTATGTTTAACTGTTTATGATACCCTTTTAATATGTTTTGTTATGAGTAAACAGACGTGTAAGAGAAATAGAACTCAAAGAGTTTGAATTTTTCATTTACTTTTCTTTCCAGAATATAATGTGGATACATGTATAATGTTTTCCCCGAAGTCATGTAAAGAATCCTGGTTTTCTGACTCACATTTTTACTGTTAATTTATACTATATCATGCTTCCATGGTATCTAGATGGCAAATTATGAAGAATTACTGCAAAAAGTACATCACATCAGTTTATTCTATTACATGATTTTTTTTCCTGCGATGGTGATTCCTGGTTTTTAATATGGACATATAGGTTGTGGCAATGAAGATATAAATGTACTTATCATATCACGGGCCCCTGTGAATTCACAAGACAAAGCTCATTACACATTTCTACTTAATTTAAGTCAAGTAGGAAGTTTCAAACTATGTTAAGAAAATCAAACAGAAGAGTGGAGTTATAGTATGGAAATAATGATAATCACAAAATCCAATGTAAGATAAAAATCATATAATTCATTGGAGATGGTTTGTATCTTGCAATTGATCAAGTAGTAAATATTGTTCCCATAAATAATTTTTAAACACAAACATTAAGTAAGTTTTCTAACAAAATTATTTGTGATTTCAAAATTGTACTTTCATTTAAAAAGCATGTGTCAATGAGTAAAATTTGTATAATGTGAATTTTATTTATCACACAATAAACACTAGACATTTTAAAGACTATAAAATGTCTACAAATTACATGGAAAAAGGATTTACCTTGAATTAATCTTATCTAGAAATGGCTTTGTGTTTATATGGAGATAAATCTTGTTTGCTTATCTGTACAGAATAGATGCGATAGATCACATTTTAGTAGAAATTTTTGGAATTGAAGATTCATAGGAGACTTATTTTAAAAAAGATACAGGTACTGGTACCGTTAAAAAATCAGTTGAGTTTACTGCAAAGACACTTTTGGCTTCAAATGACACCAAAACAAAAAGGACATATTTAATCACATTTTCCTTAAAATGCTCTTTCTGTAACTTTCCAAAATATAGGAAACCAGTTTGCTATCTCTCTACAATTTACCAGTATTAGAGAAATGTGTGCCTTTGCCTTACTGATCAGTCTTTTAAGTCATATTCATTTTTAACGTTGTTAAATGCGTCTGTGTCTAATTTACCCCACAGACAGATGATCATTTTTCATTGTCTTTTCTCTTTTTAAAATTGTCTCCAAAATATTTTTCCATCCAGAATTTCTTTTTCAAAACTTAGAATAAACTATCTGTACTACCGACCAAATGTATGCGCTATATTAATTTAACACCCTAGCAAAGAATATTGGGGTGATAAAGAAAATACACACTCCTACCTTCATTAGGCCCCCATTTTAGAGCTTTCTTCACGGAGGTTTCCAGATTCCCTGTATTTGGAGTACTGCTTGCTCAGACCACCCACACATAACCCACTCTGTTATACTTTATTTAGCAATTAGCCAACATCTTCCAAACAGTTGGGTAGGTTTCGTGAGATCAAAGTTTGCACTTGAACTAATTTTGTGTGCCCTACAGGCCTAGAATTCTGCTAAAAGACATGTAGTGATAGAATAATTAGGAATCAAATATATCAGAGTTATATTTATCTTTTAGCATGACACTAAGATTTTTGAGGTGAATCAACCAGCTTTCTTTTAATTTTCATTATCTTCAAAAGTGTCTAAAAATAATGTAGTCACCTACCTGAAGTTTTGACAGAAAAAAATAAGATCACAGTGATACTTTCAGGTTCTTGAAATGAAAACTTAGCACACACATACAGATATATTTTATCTATAAATCACTTTCTCTTCTCTCTTTGAAAATATTTATTTACAATTTGAGATACCTAGATTATGCCTGATAATGGACTTCCATCTTTGAAGGAATGGGGACTTTCCTAATCCGATTACAACAGGTGTGGAGAGAATGTTTATAATATACACAAAATGAATGGGAGTTAAAGTGGAGTGTGAAAGTACTTGGAGACAAACATTTACTGTACTGGAGCATGTGAGCATGTGATAATTCTACAGTGTTTAAAATGTGAATGCTCATGAAGATAGGAAATAATATATCTAATTGCTCTGAGGAAGTGTTAGCCATGTAGTCAGAAAAGATAGGATATCAAGCTTTGGTTTGTATATTATGTGAGTTGTGATAAATGATACTTGAAAATGTCAACATATAGAGAGTGAAGATATATTTAGATGTATAGGAATGAAGATTAATTGAGATTCAGGGAAATAAATGAGTGTCATGTTCACATGCTTTATAAAAATGACTCATTGGTTTAATTCAAAGATTTAGAGCATTGTTATATTTATTATTTCAAAAAATATGTTTACAATTCTGATCTCTCTTCATGTTTGAGAACTTAACTGTTGTGTTTCACAATTTAAAAATTTAAAAAATCATTGAAGCCAGTAGCCACAGTAATGGAAGCATATATGTACATCTTGTAAATATTCTGAGAATTATGAATTCCTATCCCAAAGATTTTTGTTTACTTTGTATTTATTGATCTACATTTGTGTTGCTATATTTCATTATTTACTTTTTACTTGTACTTCACTTAGTTAAAAATAAGTTGAGGATTTCAAAATTACATGTTTAAATTTATGCTTATTGTCTAAAGTTCTATAATGAAAAATCATTAATTATTAATTCAGCAGGTAAACACAACTTAAATTTTATTAGTTAAAACTCAGTAACTTATACATTCTCCTATCAAATACTACAAAGAATGCATAACACTCTACCACTTTCTGTGATAGTAAAGGGATCACTTTTGAGATTATATCTCTTCATAGATTGTTTTGGATCTATTAATATTTTGTATGATTTTTACAAAATGAGACAGATCTCCAGAGTGTCAGGCATTGTACCAGGAATTTTCAAGCTTTGAGCATAGGGACCATATTTTATTAGCTTTACATTCTCATCATCTGGATTTGATTTATAAAGTAGGCACTCACGTACTTTCTCTCTGTCTCTGTCTCTGTCTCTCTCTCTCCATACACACACACACACACACACACACACACATATATGCACACAAGATAGCCATAAAGTTCAAGTGCAACTTAAAATAGTGTGCAATCATATGTACTTTATGGGCACCCTGTATATACTCACACGTATATGTACATACACACAGAGGGTGCCAAAAATGAAAATTCATACACATTTTAAGCGATCTTGTTAGAAGTAAAACCTTTCATTCCTCAAAACTATACAAATTGTAGGTAAAAAAGATGTGCACAGCATGTCTACGTACACTTGACGAGGAATGGTACATTCAATTCAACTTTGAAAAGAAATACATAGAAAACATCACTTAATACACACACACACACACACACACGTGTGTGATAAAAAGATAAGAAAACCAACTGAAATTGTTTGATTGATTTGCCCACATCTGATATGACTATACATAAATCTAACCCTTTCCCTCATTGAAATCCAAACAAACTTCCTTATACTGAAGTCCTAATGCTAGTTTTCAAGATAAGAATATCTTATCTCGGCTCGGCGCCTGTGGCTCAACAGGCTAAGGCGCCAGCCACGTACACCTGAGCTGGCGGGTTCGAATCCAGCCCCAGGGCCTGCCAAACAACAATGATGGCTGCAACCAAAAAATGGCCAGGCGTTGTGGTGGGCGCCTCTAGTCCCAGCTACTTGGGAGGCGGAGGCAAGAGACTCGCTTGAGCCCAGGAATTGGAG
>CAUYON010121814.1:0-10153 GCA_963573935.1 Arctocebus calabarensis
CACTCTACCGAGGGTGATAAAGTGAGACTCTGTCTCTACAAAAAAAAAAGAAAAAAAAGCAGATGTAAGTTATGATGAAGTCAGACTGGAGAGAAGTCAACTCTTAATCCAAATGACTGATATCAGGCCAGGTGCAGTGGCTCACACCTGCCTGTAATCCTAGCATTCTCGGAGGCTGAGGCAGGTGAATCGCCTGAGCTCAGGAGTTTGAGAGCAGCCTGAGCAACAGTGAGAACCCCTCTCTACTAAAAATAGCAAAACTAGACGGCATGGTGGTGGGCACCTGTAGCAATAATTCAGCCTCCTCAGGAGACTTAGGCAAGAGAATCACTTGAGCCCAAGAGTTTGAGGTTGCTGTGAGCTATGACACCATGGCACAAGAATTTGGCAGGCACAGCCATTCAAACCAAGGCAGGTGGGTAGAAGAGAGATGAAGAGGAAGAGAAGGAGATCTCAAAACAAACAGCCTCAGAGCTTTGTGTAGAAGAAGTCTACATAAAGGAGAAGTCCTACCTTGTTCTTATTGTAACATACAAATATAACATACATCATCTAATAGCTTTATTCTTTTTACTTCTCCAAGTCCAGCAAGCATTTGTGGTCCTAAGGGGTGGTGGAGGAGTTGAGAGGGACTTTCACCCTGTGCAATAACCTTCACCAACTATCACTCCCTCTCCAGCCATCCCTCTAATATACATAAGCTCGATAAACACAATGTGTTTGGTACGCAAATGCAACGTTGAGCAAGGCTTAAGCAGCATTTCTCCCAACTCCAAATTCCAATCAGATTCAGCCCCTATGCCCTTCCTTAATAGAAATGCTAGAGCTGCCCCCCAATAGTGTGGAACTCATTTTAAAATGTGTGCCTGGGACAGACTCTAATATTAATCCACAAGCAATATCAGAAATCCATCCCCTTTGTATAGATTATCCATAAAAGAGAACCAAATACTTTCAAGAGAAGACTGCACCACTTGAAGATGAATAGAGTGGTTCTTCAGTCAGAAGTGCCAAGAGAAATAAAAAGGAAAGTGTCAATTCTCTGAAGAAAGGAAAGCTGGAGTAATTCTCTGTATGTCTATTGTTGGATCTTAACACCTAGAATCTAAAAACTTGAAAATGTTTGAAACAGTCCAGAGCTGTCTGGGGTTTGACTGGATTTATTCCCTCGTGAAAACGTACAGAAGTATTCCATGTATTGTTCACAAATTGAATCAAAGTGTTAACAATAGAATGAAAATAAATTTTATATTGGACTTTTCAAAAATTTGGGTCCATGGCTCGGCACCTGTGGCTCAAGGGGCTAAGGCTTCAGCCACATAAACCTGAGCTTGCAGGTTCGAATCCAGCCTAGGTCTGCCAAACAACAATGATGGCTGCAACCAAAAAATAGCCAGGCATTGTGGCAGGTGCCTATAGTCCCAGCTACTTGGGAGGCAGAGGCAGGAGACTCGCTTGAGCCCAGGAGTTGGAGATTGCTGTGAGCAGTGATGCCACAGCACTCTACCTAGGGCGACAGCTTAAGGCTCTGTCTCAAAAAAAAAAAAAAAATTGGGTCCATTAAGAAATGTAAACAATTCAAAATGTTAGTGGTACATTCATAATATCTTTGCCATGATATGCTCAATAAATAGTCATTCTTCTTTGTAATGCACACCAACTCCATCAACTACTAAACCTACTTCATGGTATAAATAAGGTAGCTGATTCCATCTAGAGATACTGCTCAGCAGTTGTATACCAGGACACCAAACCTTTCTACCTCCCTAAGGCAACCAATCCCAATCAAGATTGAGGACAAAATTTCCCCAGCACACAAGGCCAGGGTGATTATTTAGATATTCCCTGAACTGCAACCCCTACCCTCCACCGACCTCTGAGCTCCAACAGCTCCATTTACTATGGAGAAATATAAATTTCTCTGTAGCATCTATTATTATCTAGTAATCTTTATATTTTATTCATTTTTATTCTCCACCTCTCCTCACTAGAATATACATCCCCCAAAGGCAGAGATTTTTGTTTATTTTGTTTACAGCTATGGCCCTGGTAACTAGGATAGTGTCTGGCACACTGCAGGTGCTTGGTGCTCAATAAATTTATTGATGCAAACATTATAAATTCATATAGTACACTGAATGGGATTGACCAATGTTTAATGTATTCACCCATGTACTTATAGGAGAGCCAATTCTTTTTGTTTATTTGTTTTTGGAGATAGAGTCTCGCTCTATCACCCAAGCTAGCTAGAATGTAGTAGTGTTATCATAGCTCATTGCAGCTTCAAACTCCTGGGTTGGATTGAAGCAATCCTCTCTCCTCAGTCTCTCAAGTAGATTGGACTACAAGAGTCCACCATCACACCTGGCTGATTTTTGTGTTTTTGTAGAGATGAGGTCTCCCTATGTTGCTCAGGCTGGTCTTGAACTCCTGGCCTCAAGCAGTCCTTACACCTCTGTTTCCTAAAATGTTGGGATTACAGGTGTGAGCCACTGTGCCCAGACCATTTTTTGACTTATTTTATTGAAGCAAAGATTTGATAATAATGAAAGATGGTGTACAACATGAAAACACTTCTGATGAGCACAAGCACTTTACATTCTCTTTCTCTTCATCATCTCAGTTTCTGTTTGTGGATATATTAACATAGATCCACCTGGTAGTTTCTGAATCACAGGACTTGTCCACCTAAGACCTTCCTTTTGCATCATTTGGGCTCTTCCTCTGGTTTCCATGCAGGAACCCAAATATTCCAGCAACAGAGGTGGAGGAGGGAGTCTTTCACAGGAAGAACTTAAGATTCAGCCAAGACCCCTTCTAGAGAGAGAGGACAGTAGAAAAATCCACCTTGGATTTTGAGTTTTCTACCCACGTTTCTCTTTAGTCTCTGTCACTCCTTTTGGTGCCCAGAGGTATCTCTGACCCCTAGTAGTAGATAATTCACTTTGGTTCCAAACAAATGACCCATTGCCTTGGCCTCAGCAAGGTGTCTCCCAGTTTCAACTGCACCTGAAAGGAAAACCTAACCGTGGCTCCCCTTTCCTCACCTATGCATGACACAGAGTAAACCAACCCCCAAGCCTGTTTATTTGAAGAGCAGTGGACTAGGAAAAGGGCAGTGCCCATCCCTGTTTTTCTAATCCCTGTTTCATACACAGCTGGATGTCGCAGATATGGTGGGAGGTGCTTCCTTCATCACACTGCTTAGCCCACCTGACAAGTCTCCATTGAGACAAAGCAAGTGGGTAGGATTGGAAGATCATCTGGGAAAGAAGAGAGCAGCATCCCTAGGTGTGGCAATAGCTAGTATCTTTATCTATCTATCTATCTATCTATCTATCTATCTATCTATCTATCTATCTATCTATTGATTGATAGAGCTTCACTCTATTGCCCTAGGTAGAGTGCCATAGCATTATCATAGCTTATAGCAACTTAAAACTCTTGGACTCAAGCAGTTCTCCTGCCTCAGCCTCCCGAGTAGCTGGGACTACAGGCACTCAACTTGACACCAGGCTAGTTTTTCTACTTTTAGTAGAGACGGGGTCTGGCTCTTGCTCAGGCTGGTCTTGAACTTCTCTACTCAAACAATCTACCCTCCTCTACTCAAACATTCTATCCCAGAATGCTAGGGTTACAGGTTTGAGCCATTGTGCCGGCCCAAGCTGGTCTTTTTTTTTTTTTTTCAGTTTTTGGCTGGGGCTGGGTTTGAACCTGACATCTCCAGTATATGGGGCCGGTGCCCTACTCCTTTGAGCCACAGGCATCACCCCCACCCCACGCTAGTTTTTTTAAAGGCTCCAGGTTCTCCCATCAGCACAGGGTGTCAGCTGTTTACTGGCAAGCTTGTCCAATACTTCTTTGTTAGTGCACTTATTTCGGCATTGCTTACACCAAAATCACCTGGGAAGTTTTGTAAAAAATATACTAATGCCCAGACCCATGGCTTGCTACATAATTAGCCAGACCCAGTGAAAAATGAAAATGTAGGGCTGCTTCTTCAAAAACTACTAAGAAAGTCTCGGTTAAAGTGCCGGCTGCATGCACTGGGGCTGGCAGATTCAAACCTGGCCTGAGCCTGCTAAACAACCACCACCACAACAAAAAAAATTAGCTGGGCATTGTGGCGGGCGCCTGTAGTCCCAGCTACTTGGGAGGCTGAGTCAAGAGAATTGCTTAAGCCCAAGAGTGTGAGGTTGCTGTGAGCTGTGAGGACACAGCACTCTACCAAGGGTGACATAGTGAGACTCTGTCTCAAAAAAAAAAAAAGAAACCTACTAAGAATATAAAGACAACAGAACATCGGATCAAACGCAGGGCTCTCAGTGTACCCTAGTACAACTGCACAGGTTGCATGCCTGTGAAGCCAGTCCTGCCCAGACTCCACCCCCAGAAACTCAGATTTTATTAGGCTTAAGTGAAGTGCAGGCATTCAAGTTATTTTAAAGCTCCCTAAATATTTTTCATATGCAGCTAGGATTAAAAACTCTGATTCTAGCTCAGGGAATCATGAAATACAAAAGATTCTTACAGTTGACACCTGTATACAAACTTATCTCTAATTTAATAATTCAAAATCCTCACTCTGGAACATTTTCAGCTTACCCAGGGTGAAATCATCATGACAACATTCTTTAGAAAAATTTTCAACCCATACATAAGTTATAAGCTGTAGTCATGAATCACCTTTTGATTCTTTTTAAAAAACAAAACTGTCATGAAAGTGGCATATTTTCTCTTATAGAAAATTGATATAATTTGAAGTGTTATTACTCATCATCATTCGCATTAAGCTCGAAATAAAGCTAAACAAGAATATTGCTAAATGGAAATTATCATATCAATAGAATTCACAATGATACTTTTAAAATGCTCAAACCAGTGTCAAACATCTTACCCCGCCGCTCTATGCTGAGCAATAAGAAGCAAGTATGTACTATTCTAAGAATTTCATCTGGGAGAAAGACTCTCCAAGAAAGGTCCGTGGACAGTCCCCAACACCAAGCCAGTCTCACTACTGGGAGCCTCTTTAGAGAATCTTTTCACCCTTTTTTATCCCTTGGAACCAAGGTCTTCCTCAGAAGAGAATCTTGAAAAGTACGCTCCCTACTGCCTTGGTTATAAAGGTCATTGCTGAACTTGAAAGATATCCAAACTTGCAGCCCTCCTCATCTTCTTAGTCAGGTCCCATCCCCCTTGTTAAAAACTTGTGTTCTCAATGCAGTTCTGGAAACCACTGACTGCCACATCAGGGAAGGTTTGTGACCTTTCTATATTCACAACTAGCTCTACTTGATTTAGATCTTCCTTGAGACAACCTGATAGTTCTTCATTTATTAGCACTTTAGATATAAAAAGAATAGTGACCAACCTTTCCAGGTTACCCAGGATCAACTGGGTTTTAACACTGAAAATCTGACATCTTGGGATACTGTTTGGTCACCTTAGATTATAAGCAGTCACTCACAATCACTTCGAAAGTCTCCAGACCTAAAACTAAGCATATGAAGAAAGTTTTTCTTGTTTTTCCCTGGGATTTTGTTTAACTGTGTGTTAACTAGTAGCAGATGTGCTTCTGGAAGGGCTCTGGAGCGCCTGCTGCTGATGTTCTGGCCAGACCCCTTCAACTCCCCTTTATGGGTTCTGTGTACCCAACCCCCAGCTGCTGCAAGCTTTGCTCCTAACTGCTCACACCTGCAGCTTTCTTTAGAGACCTGCCCTTGCTACTGGATCCACTTCATTCAACCTGCTGAGAGCCTGGCAGGTTTGTGTCCCTCCCCAAACCACCCCCCATTCTGGGCTGCCCATAAGCAATAACTAACTGGTACAGAAGTATGAAAGCTCTTCCTCCCTTGCCACAAGGGAAACAAACTCTGAGATGTAATTTACACTTCCAAACTAACTGTGGGATCAAGCTGAGGCTGGGACATCACCTGAGCTCACACCTCTGACTTCTTTTCTTGTCCTACTTCCCCCACTTCCCTAACTGGTTTCTTCTGAAAGTATTTTCTTCATAAATAGCTTCTAAAGTCCTCATTGCAGTCTCTGCTCTGGGGAATCTGACCCAACTCAGGCATGATTCAGGAAGGGTTTACATGAATGATAAGGCATAACAAACACGAATAAGTGGGTCTTTGCTTAGATATCTGCCAGAGGAAAGGAAATTTGTCATTATAAAGTTAAAGGGTGGGCTTGGCGCCTGTAGCACAGTGGTTACAGCACCAGGCACATATACCTGAGGCTGGCAGGTTCAAACCTGGCCCAGGCCTGCTAAACAACAGTGACAACTACAACAAAAAAAATAGCCAGGAATTGTGGCAGGCACCCATAGTCCCAGCTACTTGGAAGGCTGAGGCATGAGAATCGCTTAAGCCCTAGAGTTTGAGGTTGCTGTGAGCTGTGATGCCATAGCACTCTACTGAGGGTGACATGATGAGACTCTGTCACTAAACAAATAAATAAAGTTAAAGGGTGACAATGAATCATCAACCCAGCAGTGAGCCCTACTTCATTCTGCCAATAGAAAATATTTCTGAAAATCTCAAGTGAACTTGAGTAATTCTTCCATTCCCCATTGCATTTACTCCAGCGCTGTAGCAATTCTTTTATGGTATTATAGTATTTTGTGGGCTTAGGCTTGTCATTTTGGCAGATGATGAGCCACTAAATGGCAGAAACAAAGTATTTTCTTCTTGAATCACAAACAAAATGGTAACTTATGACACAGAATACTTGCTTACATAATAGACAACAACATCAGAAATGTTTAGAACTTTTGTTAACACTAGTAAATATCCATTTCATTGACTATGAGTTGAGGTTCCAACAATAGGAAAGAGAAGGCACACCCAGATGTAATTCTCAAGAAAATTTAATAAAGGGAATATTTATAAAGGTTAAGGCAAGGCAATGAGAACAAACAATGGACTAACTAGTAAGGGTAGGAAACTGCAAAACACCTTGGAACTAACTTGCAAGGGTAGGAACTGCTGAAGGGACAAGTAAGAGGGGTAAATTATAGGAACCCATCAGCATCTGTACCTATTGCAAAACACTACTACATAGAAGTCAGAAATGCAATAGAACTCGATCAACCAGTGCTAATCCACAATTTGGCATTGTGGAAGTCAGAACAACTAAATTCTCTGATCTTTCTCACCTTCTGCTCTCAGATCCCTTCCTGGTGACTTCCACTGGTCAAATCCAACTGGAAGCCAGCCAGCAAAGGAACCTGGGATATGCAATCTAAAGGAGTACAAATCAGAGTGAAGTAGGCAAGAAGAGAATGAATGATCTGGAAGGGAAAATGGGGAGTAACCTGAACAAAGAATAACCCCCCAAACCTTATGCCAGGTATGGCACTTGACCACATTTAAAAGCAAACCATGGATGACAGCTACTGTTCTGTCTTTGCTCCAGAATACTCTTCATTTACAGTTTCCCATCCATTCATTCTGTTTCTTCTCTCTCTTTCTTAGGTTCCTGGCTCTGTACATATTCCTGCTTCTACTGACATTCATGGCACCCTTTTGCATTTTTCTTAGTTTCTTGAACTTTAGCTTTCTAAGAGGTTCTTGGCTTTCTGTTAATGACTCATTTTTGCATTTTCTTTCTTTTTTTTTTTTTTTGAGACACAGCCTCAAGCTCTCTCCCTGGGTAGAGAGCTGTGACATCACAGCTCACAGCAACCTCCTCCTCCTGGGCTCAAGCGATTCTTCTGCCTCTGCCTCCCAAGTAGCCGGGACTACAGGCGCCCGTCACAACACCTGGCTATTTTTTGGTTGCAGCCGTCTTTGTTGTTTGGCGGGCCCGGGCTAGATTTGAACTCGCCAGCTCAGGTGTATGTGGCTGGCGCCTTAGCCTCTTGAGTCACAGGCGCTGAGCCCATTTTTGCATTTTCTGAAGTTTCCAGGGAGAAGCTTCCTACACTGGCTTCAGCTTTATGTAACCCTACCCACCCAAGGGACCCAGTTGAAATTCTAGTGTTTTAAAACAAACAAACAAAAAAAACCCCTTCAAGCTATGGAAAAACAAAAGAAGAAAAGCTGGTGTTCAAGTAAAAGTAGCTTTTATAGCTACTCATAGACTGATATAAAATGGTGACTTCGACATAGGACATGTGCATAAATTTATGAGAATTCTGGACACAGTGGCTCACACCTATAATGCCAGCACTCTAGAAAGCCAAGGTGGGTGGATCGCCTGAGCTCAAGAATTCAAGACCAGCCTGACCAAGAGCGAGACTCGCTTATCTACTGAAAAAAAAAAATGGAAAAACTAACTGATTAACTGGGTGTCATACCAGCTACTTGGGAGTCGGGAGGCTGAGGCAATTGGATTGCACAAGCCCAAGAGTTTGAAGTTGCTGTGAGCTAAGATACCATGGCACTCTAACCAGGGTGACAGAGTGAGACTCTGTCCCCCAGCCCCCCAAAAAGGAGGCTCGGTGCCGGTAGCTCAGTGAGTAGGGAGCCGGCCACATATACCCCGAGGCTGATATGTTTGAACTGGCCCGGGACAGCTAAACAGCAATGACACCTGCAACCAAAAAATAGCTGGGCATTGTGGAAGGTGCCTGTAGTCCCAGCTACCCTGGAGGCTAAGGGAAGAGAATCGCTTAAGCCCAAGAGTTTGAAGTTGCTGTGAGCTCTGATGCAATAGCGCTCTGCCGAGGGTGACATAGTGAGACTCTGTCTCAAAAAAAAAAAGAGAGAGAGAGAGAGAAAGAGAGAGAGAGAATTGTTAGCTTTGAGATGGTCATTTATCAGAAAGAACTCAGCTTAGACAACCTAGACATAAGGTTGATCTATAAGACACTTCTAGGTAGCCAGGAAATGGGCATAATTTTTCCAAAGGACAAATTAATATGGAGCCTCACTCCTTAAGTTTTTTCACTTTTTGCATATATCTTTCCATAAGCAAGTAGAAATAGCTACAGAACCATCAGTGGTGCAGGCATTGTGATGTGAATTATTAACTCTGAGTACTGGCAGATAGAAAATAATTTTTGATGGAGGGAGGGTGATTGGTGGGATCACACGGTACATCTTAGAAGGGTACAAGTGAAAATTACTAAATGTAGAATATAAATGTCTTCATATAGTCATTAAAAGGCCATGAAGGCTATGTTAAATAGTTCAATGAAAATATTTCAGATTGTATATGAAGTCAGCATATTGTGCCCCATGATTGCACCAATGTACACAATTATGATTTAATTTAAAAAACCTTAAAAAAATTGCCATTTGACTTTCCCTTGAAAAAAAAAAGAAAATAATTTTCTGCGATCAGTTTTAATATGAAAAAATTAGTGATGTAACATGGATCAGCATGGGTTGAGTGAGGAATGAATTGGCCACCATGGTCAAAAAGTGGAAAAACAATGAAGATACATTACAAAGGGGGTATTTCCTTTAGCAGACCTAGCTAAGGGTTTCAGTGAAGAGAAATTGAAAGTAAATATCAGAACTACAATAGGTCTTTGAATAACCTCCTTTGTTTCACATCGTTTTGTTACAATGTTGATGCAAAAAAAAAAAATCAATTCCCAGCCGGGGTTACTGTTAGTGCTCCAGTTTCCTCCCACATCCCAAAGTTATGCATGTTAGGTGAACTAGTGTGTCTATGTGGTCCTAGGATGAGTTTAGTGTATGAGTGTGTGTGAATGTGCCCTGCAATAGGAATGTGTCCTGGGCAGGGTGGGTTACCACTTAGTGCCCTGAGCTGGGCCTTGGCCACCAGCCACCCTCAATTGAAATCTGGGGGTTGGAAAATGAATGAATGAATACAAATGATTGTAAAATAAAAATGTTAAGTCTATGATAATCACGCAACTGAAAAATAAGAAATGATGTTGTATGAAAACATTCAGTACTCTTTGTCATTGATTTTGAACTGCATGGTGGTAGAAGGTACTCTCTACAATGTTCAATTGCCAAAGACATGCTTTGATGTAATCCACCACCATTATGATTGCCTTCACTCATTGATTCATAAAAAAATTGGATAAATCATTATCTTACTTGTTTTTATTCGTTTTTCTTAAATCAATGCTCTCATTTATTTCAATATTTAATATTAGAAGTGTTTTGGGTCTTCGTATTTAGAAGTTTGGTGAAGCTTCTGTGACCAAAAATATGCTATATTCTTGCTT